>ML783371.1:117548-140494 GCA_009831015.1 Picea engelmannii | reverse complement strand
GACATTTTTGGACAGAATTATTTTCTTGTTTGGGTACTCAATTGGCTCATAGCTCATCCTATCATCCTCAATCTGATGGACAAACCGAGATAGTGAACACATGTCTGGAAGGCTACCTTCGTTGCTTTGTCTCTGATAAACAAGCACAATGGTTCAAATGGTTACCCTTGGAAGAATGGTGGTATAACACTTCCTTTCATACTACAACAAGAATGACACCATTTATGGCACTTTATGGATACCACCCTCCTTCCATCACTTCTTCTATAAAATAAAAATATAAGGTTCAAGTAGTGAAAGATCACATCGAGAATCATCAACAAGTTCTCCAAATCTTAAAGGACAACTTGACCATGGAATAGAATCGCATGAAACAACAATCAGATCAACATCGTAGTGAAGGAAGTTTTGAAGTAGGGGATTGGGTGTTTTTAAGACTACAACCATACAAACATATGTCCCTCAAGCAAGCCAAGAAGGATAATAAATTATCACCAAAGTACTATGGCCCTTATAAGGTGTTGCAAAAGATTGGTACTATGGCATACAAATTGTAGTTGCCTGCATATTCACGAGTACACCCAGTTTTCCATGTTTTATGCTTAAAGAAGGTTATAGGCGACAAGATCCCAGTTCAAACTATATTGCCAGAACTTCACGAGGAAGGAAAAATCATATTGGATCCTGAAGCCATCACTGACACAAGAATTCGTCAGCTAAGGAATAGATCCATTTCAGAGTATCTCATTAAATGGAGGAAACTACCGGCTGAAGATTCCAGTTGGGAAGATGAGTCTTTTATACAAAATAATCCAGAGTTACTCAAGCGTTGCAAACAACACTTGTCTCAAGGGGAGGGGCATGTTAAGCCTTTATATTGTCTCATTACCCCTTAATTGGGGCATATCATATTAGTAATGTTATTTTATTTATGTCGACTTTAGGCCATTAGTTGTAATTATACCTCCTAGTCTCCTATATATAGCAAGGAGACATTTTCATTTTGAATCATCTTGTACTTGAACATTTAAGTGGGGTGAAAGGAGGTTTCCCCCTCGAAGAGTCTTATTATCTAATATTATCTCTTTTTCAAGGCGTTGAGTACTTTTTTTGAGGTTTTTCTATGCTATATTGATATTTGGTTCTTAACATTAAAATGGATAGGATTGTTTCCTTCTATTCCCACTCTTGGACCTCTTGTCTTCCTCTCGTATATTGCACGCAATATTTCCTCAATCTACTCCACAGCCTGGAGATCCTCTACCTCCTCTTCATCACTTGCTAAGACTTCCCTCACTGCTACAACTCTCTTCTTGGTGTTCACCTTTATTGGTAGGGTACTCTACTGTGCGTCTTTCCATTTATCACCATGATCTTCTTGATATAGTCATTGTCCATCATGATTGGGTCCAAGAATTCCTCCTTCTTTCCTTTATCCCCTCCTCTTTCCATTTATCCTTTTTTTGTTAGTGCTTCCCCCTGTCCCCCATGCGCGCAAGGAAGTTTAGTTGTCTGATTCCATTGTCATTATACCTTTGTTATAGAGTAATATATTAATAGGAGTATACAATGATCTAATATGCCTTCCTCAAGACCCTCATAGAAAATCTTTCTCTGTTGTGTTGTACGACTTCGCAGTATCTACTGTAAATTTTGTTATAAAGCCTACTACAATACTATCGATCCAAAAATCTACTGTGCGAGTGAATTTGTTATTCACCTATTGTAATTGCGCGATCTGAACTGAGGTCTAGTATAAATGTCAGATCCAATTTGTTGTGTGGTTATCCTTCAACCTCAATATCCACTCTTGCAATAAGAAAAATACTTCATGCAGATCAATAAACACATACTTCTCAAGATATTTGCACAGTGTTACTCTAGGTTTTATGTTATCTTTCTGCACAAACTCTAACTCCTTTGTCTTCAGACAGATTTCGATCTCTTATTTTGTGGGATTACACGGTCTCAACATCCCCTTCTAGTGGCACATTCTTCTCACCTTCTTGTCGTCTAATTCAATATTCCTTTGACTCGCCTTCTGTAGATATTTCATTCTTTTAATAGATCTTCAACAGATCGCATCCACTCAATCCTATGTTGTTCCAACTAGAAATAGAACCATTTCTTGGTTTCTTATCTGAGTTATACCTTTAACATAATTGACCCAGGTTCAGGTCTGTTAGGGATCCAACAAAGCCTCTAAAACTATTGGCTCTCCTGGTAAACCAGAAGGAAATGCAATACACAGAGTGCACTGTGCAGTCTCACCCGAGATAGTCTTAATGGGTGACTACAATACTCAAGTTCTTACAGTCCATGATTAAATGGGGATCTTTTAGTTGCATGCTATGAGTTCTATATAAATATTAAACCAATGTACTATCATTCATATATCTTAGTTATTCTGCCATTCTTTATTCATGCATGTAAATCAACTGATCTAACTACTTCATCAAGAAATTTATCCAAGATATAACCATTGATAGTAAAGACATAAAAAATAAGAATTTCACATAACACATGATGTACCGTGGTTCACCCCCTCATGGGCTATGTCCATAAAGATTTTTCTCTTAAGCTATTTTATTATGGTTCTGTCAGATATGGTGTCGTGCGCACTACAACCTCGTTCATACATTCATAAAAAATACTCCACGACCTTTACGTGGATGACTAGATCGCACAAGGATCCTCAACCTGTGATCTAACCCTCAAGTTCTAGTCACTTTTCCCTCCCATAGCTCAACAACTTACAAAAATGTATCAGATCATATTTTTGTTCCAGACCTGTTACTCTGTCTCACGCGAGTAACTCATAACAACCATCAAATACACTGAACCCCCACTAGACCTCCTAGTTTTCTATTTATATCTATTCTTGGATCATCAACCATTACATTCTCTTACCAAAACCCTAACCTAGTTAGGTCTTCTTGCATGTTGTCCTTGCACGCTTTTCCCCTCTACATGCGTGTTTTTGTCTGTTTCTTTTCCTGCCAGTTGTCTTTATTTCTCTTCTTCTTGCATGCACACCTTACATCTAATTGTATTTCCTCCACATCATGCGTTTTCCCCAAAATGGGTATGTGCCCAACATGATTGAATTGTGGTGGCACCTGATTGAAATGAGGTGCAGTTTTCCCTATCATCATCTCTACTTGCACCATGTAAGTGTCTGAAGTTCTTTCTCTCATCATTTCCAACGTTCTAAAGTCCTTATCATCATGACCCACTAATTTGAAAACAATGAAGTATGCATTTTTTGGTAATGTCTTATACTTTTGCATCATTGGAAAATGGTATGGATCATGTGTCTTACAAATATCACACCATGGTCCTCCTGTTGGAAATGGGTTTGGCACCCCTGTTTCCAAGTATTGCACAAAGGTTGGACATTTTTTCTTATGATGTCCTTATGTCCTACATAGTGCACACCAAATAGCTTCTCTTTTCTCTTTCCCCTTATTCTGGTTCAGTTGAAATGTCATATTCTTCATATCCTCCTTCATCTCCTCTATTGTTGGATTTGTCTATTGATACTACTTTTCTTCTAGTTGTAGGGCTTCTTGTAGAGCCTCTGTCTGATTTTGGAACTTTTTTTGTCTCAAGGGATACTTCAAGTGTGGTAACAGTGAGTTCACAAATAAATTCCTATGTTGCATGTCAGTAATTGAATACTTCAACTTACCTTTTATACATTTGAAACTTTGGTCAATCTCCCAGATAGACTCACTTGGTTTCTACCTGATTTCAATCATTTCATCCATGTATTGGTCTTTTGAGCTTGGCTTCTGAAACTCGTTTATCAGTGGGTTTTTCACCTCTGCAACAATCTTTGGTACTCCTTGTGGAATGTTTACATATTGTCTCATGTACCAGTCCAGTGCGTGATATTTGAGTATGAAAACTAATAGAGAGAGCTTTGTATCCTCATCTATGATCTTCTTTTCTTCCTAGATATTTTCAACGATGAATAAATTCTTTTCAGGTTCCTTTGATTCCTCTCCTCAAAACTATGGTAATATGATCATGGGATCTTGTCCTTCCATTTTGAACTGTGTTGAAATACTTCCTCTGCATGGTGTAAATAATTGATTGTTACTGCTTCAACTTTCTCCCCTAGTTTGTTTCCCTTGATTGGACCTCTGTCATGTTTCTACTCTTCCACTAAAATTCGTTTTTCTAAACATTGGTGTTCTTTCAGGTGTATTAGTCGCAGATGGTGTTGTAGGTTCCACACTGACAATGATCTGGACTAGAGTTATGCCTTATGTTCCTGACCTTGGACCTCTTGTTTTTCTTTCGTATTTTGCACATAGTATTTCCACAATATTCTCCACATCTAGAAGATCCTTTACCTCTTCTTCATTGCTCTCCAAGCCCTCTATGTCATCTATGACCCTCTTCTTGTTATTCATCTTATATTGGGAAGGTATTTCATTGTGTGTCTTTCCATATTTCACAATTTTCTTCTTTATCTGGCCCTCTTCCATAATGATTGGGTTGGTGGCCTCCTTTTGCTTCCCCTTATCCATCTCCATGTCCATATATCAACCTCCTGTTAGTGCTTCCCCCCTTCCCTCATGCACGTAGGGAAGTTTAGTTGTCTGAATCCATAGTCATCACACCTTTGTCATACAATAAAATCTTGATTGAAGTATAAAGTGAGCTGATGTACCTACCTTTGGTTCCCTTCAAAAATTCCTTCTCTACAACAGTATATGACTTTGTGGTATCTACTGCAAATTCAGTGATAAACCATTCAATAATGTTGTCTAACCAGAAATTTGGTGTGCTTGTAAATTTGTTATTAACTCTCTCTAACTACACGATCTCCACAGGATGCCACTCTAGCTGTCTGATTCAATTCATAGGATGGTTTTCAGTCAACCTCAATAACCACTCCTTCAACAAATGTGGGAAATCACAGAAAAATACCTCATGCACATCGCAAAACACGTATTTGTCAATATATTTGTGTGGTGTCAACTTAGGGTTTTAGTGGTCCTTCTATACAAACTCGAATTCCTTTTTCCTCAACTATCTTTCAATTTCCACCTTCATTGGATTCCATGGCCTGAACATTCCCTTCTATTATTTCATCCTCCGTGATTTTATTCCATAGATTCCTTCCACTCAATATTGTGCAGTTCTAGCTAGCAACAAAACCATTTGTTGGTTACTTGGTCTGAACCAGGTTCTGATCTCAAATAGGTTTCCAAAAAAACCCTCAAAACTATCGACCCTCCTGGTAAACCAGAATTAAACATTGTGCACATAGTGTACATTGTAGTCTCACCTAAGATAAATTTATGGGGGACTGCAATACTCAGGTTTTTGCAGTCTAGGAAGGAGTGGGGACTATGGTTTGACTATTTTCCTTATGCATCAACCTCATTAATAATTCATGTACTTATAGGATTCATTCCTCATTAACTATGCATGCATTCTATTATAGTTATTTTTAACCATTCATTCTTTAACTGATGATTAACAGAAGAGTAAAATAAATCATTCATAACACATAGAACACAATATTTTACCATGGTTCACCCCCTCGTGGGGATGCGTCCACAAAGATATGTCTCTTCTTCTCTTTTATTCATTCTGCTGAAAAATATGTGCCGCACACATTAGATCATTAGGATGACAATAAAAAGGAGGGTAAGTACCCTCTAGGAGGCTGACTAGATCACACCAATCTCCAAAACCTATGACCTAACCCTTGAAAACTAACTTATTCGGCTCTACCACAATAACCATAACAAAAATCACAACAATCAATAACTCGCGAACCCCCAACCTAGACCTCCTAGGTATTTATTTATACTATTCTACTGGCTTATGGTCATTACAATATTTTCAAGAACCCTAACCCTAACATGGTTATGTTTGTCTACATGCGTGCCACATTTCTTTTCCTCCTGCATGTTGTTTTTCCTTCTTTTTCTACATGCTTCTTTCATGCCTTGTAAGGCACGTGCTCCAAAAATAGACCTTCTCTTCCCAAAATAGGTCTTTCTCTTCCCAAAATAGGCTTGCACCAATAGAAAATGAAATGGGGAGTCTGAAATTGTTCCCTCTAATGATACTTGTCATTGGCCTTCCCTGGAGTATGATTTGGTGGTGGTGATTCTCTTGTGAGTTTGACCATCCCTATTATTTGTTGGATTACTGAGAGGGGGGGTGAATCAATAATAGAGAAATTTAATCCTTTTTAACCATATAATGAAAGTGTTATATCAATGTAGAATTATCATCCAATAATTGCAGAGCAAATAAACAATGAAAAAATGAGAAACCATACACATACACAGTACACCAGTGTTTTTACGTGGAAAACAAAAGCGGGAGAAAACCACAGAATGATTTTTCCTATATGTCTTGAAGAATTATGTTAATTGGAAGCACCAACTTCCTTTTTTTTCCATCTGCAATTGGAAGGAGGCTCCAAACCCCTAGTTTCTCAGGCTAAAACCTGAGGGAAGCTCGAACTCCCCAATTCTCTGGATACAACTAGAAGGAGGCTAAAACCCCCTATGTTCTTTGACTACAACTGGAAGGTGGATACAACCACATGTACTTGCCCCGTCCAACCACCCTGACGTAGAATTAGAATGATGGAACCACTGTCACACTATCACTGTGAGATATACTTCTATAAACCTGTACCAATCAACCTACACCAAACAACCTATACCAATAACATGAACCATGCATCAACCATGCAACAACCTGTACCTCAACATGTACCATAAACAAGTGCTTCAACCATGCAACAACCTGTACCAACCAACCTATAATCAACCTGTACCACAAGTGCATCAACCATGCACCAACCTGTACCTCAACCTATACCATGAACAAGTGCATCAACCATGCACCAAACCTGTACAAATAACATGTCACAACAACTTGTCCAAACAACCTATGACAACAACCTGTCTCATCAATCCTATCAACCAAATTAGATATACTCACCAAGATCAATCACCCAAACAAATCTCAAATATGTGCATCAACCAAGGATAACACAACAACTCATAATCATCACCAAGATCAATATGCGCTTTTAATAATATACCAATACAAGTATGCTACATAATCCATAAACCATGTACCAACAATACTAATAACAAGTGCCTCCAACCATGTACCAAGTATGTACCAATCATGTACCAACTACTCATCAACTATGACTTATCAATATGTACCAACATCATCAACTATACATCTCATGTATGTGCCAACTCATCAACTACCTGTCTCAACCATGTACCGAACATGTACCCCAACCAAAAGCCCTCATCAATTCCATCATCCAAATCTGATTTGTAACTCTGTAATAGACCTAGTGTATATGATCACATACCTGCAAACCTTCCTTAACTTTAACAACAAGAGACTAGCATTTTCATCAAACTTTACTTTAGTCTCACATGACTAGTTTTGGATTAGTCAACAACCCTAACTTGAAATAATCATATCTATGTACCTATAATGAATAAATATATGAAAATAATACACAATGTTCTTCAGTGTGTTTTATGCAATTCCTCCAAGTGTCACTACTTGGAACCTCTCAGAAAAGGAGTTATAGCAAAATTGACACACCTTGTTGAATTATGGATTATTCTAGAGAGCGAACTTGTAGAGAATGCACCACACGAAATATTTGTTGTATGGATATGGAAATTTTACAAAGAATAAAACAGATTGTAATCTAAACAACACATTTGGTCTTACTAGATTTGGATCTGTTATGAAGAAGTTAGGACGTTTTTACCTGAAACACATGTTTTATACTAGTTTAAAGACTAGCCAAAAACACTATTTTCCACGGAGTGTAGCTCCAAAAATACAACGGCCCACAAGATGAAATTAGTAACACAAATACTTGGATACGTTTCCTCAATGGCCTCTCAATTTCACAGTCTGAATCATTCTAGAAAAAACGTTATTTCGAAAATGGTGAGATGACCTGTAAATAACATACCTTAGAAAGCATCATCAAAAGAATTTATCCTCCCTTGAATTTGGGTCTTCTTTACTTCACATTCCCTATGAAATTCAGCTAATATATCCTTTGGTTACCTCAGTCACCTGTAGATATTCAATATGCTCAAGTGTGATTAAAATGAGAGTGCCTTTCCTCTTATTTTTACTCTCCAGGTAGCTTCCTTAGAAGCATCTTCTAGGCCACTTTGTCCACATAGCCACTTTGTCCACATAGTCACCTATGTCCAACTTTTCCCAATTTTCCACTTGTCCATGTATCCAATAGCCACTTAACCACTTAACCATTTTTTCTCCTTTTAGGGTTAACCTTCTTATAAAGACTTTCCATAATTAGAAAGTTCTCCATTTACTTTATTATTTAAATAATACTCCTTGACTTTGTCACTTCACTTTATTATTTAAATTATCCTCTTTGATTTTGTCACTTCACTTTATTATTTAAATAATCCTCTTTGACTTTGTCACTTCACTTTAATATTTAAATAATCCTCTTTGACTTTGTCACTTCACTTTATTATTTAAATAATCCTCTTTGACTTTGTCACTTCACTTTATTATTTAAATAATCCTCTTGACTTTGTCACTTCACTTTATTATTTAAATAATTTCTTCTTTGCAAGTACTTTGACTTCTTTGACCTTTTGGGGTTTCAAGCCAATCATATGAGGGTCCTTCAACGTTGTAAGGCCATAACTCTCAAACCGTGAGGAGTTATGTGATGTTCCACATACCACTGGAAATGACATGACATGTACTATCCATATATAATAGTCTTACCTGGAAATATTTCAAAACTCATACCATTATACATCAAACAAACTTGGGTCCATTACCCAAACCTTTGTTCTACCAGAATTTGCTATCGTACTTTCTTCAAGGATTGACATCAATCACTAAGGGTTGACATCAATCTACAATATCACTCTCCAATGGTTGACATCAATGAAAACCAACAATCCATACCAATTGTCCATCAACCTAAGCCAATTGTCTGACATTATCATCCATTGTTTCTTTAGAATAGGTTTTTTTCTCGAGTCGGGTCGAACATTCTTCGACCGACATGATGAAATTGAGATCGACCAATCTGTATGGTGTTCTTTATCACCCTCCATCCTTTTCTTTTTTTTCCTCTTGTTTCAATATGTTTGTCTAAGGTTTTTTTAGTTTTCTTAGCTTCACTCACTTTATATTAAGTGTTTCCATAGCCTCTTTGAATTGCGGCCAGATGCTCAAATTTAAGATATTTTGTGTACTTGTTTGGTTGTTTTCTATCTAGAAGGCCCTTTCATTTATCTTATTGGTGAAGATATCCAATTTTTCCCTTATCATCGGGTCATTGAAATCCAGAGTTGTATTTGATTTAAAAGTTTCCTTCCAAATAATGTCGACGTCTTTTGGAACTGTGTTAGGGTCAATTGCTTGCTTACCCTTAGATGATTTATCTTGTTGTATTTTCTTTGTCAATATTGGCTTTGTTGGACTTCCTCCTTCCTTGTCAATATATGCAACAAATGGGACTATATACAAGGTTGGTTCTCTTTTTTCTTCCTGCTCTCCATTTGTCAAAGGTGTCATAGTGGATTGATTGTCGCTTAGTACATCTAGTGGAATTGGGGTTTGGAACCCCAATTGTTGGTTGAGTTATTGAAATATTTAATATCTTGTTGGATGGTATTCTAACTCTTGAGGGGTCGGGCCTCGAGCAACTCCACACCAAAGCATGGTGGTATCCAAACTCAGTTGAATATGGGCACTTGTTGGTAATTCCATTCAAAAAATTTGGTCTACTCTCCACTTATGTGATACATGTTTTAGATGGTTTACCCAACATTTGAACATGAGTTGGCCGATATCAATTCGGATGATCCGACTGTTGTTGATGCAAAAGCCCTGGAATTATCCATAGTAGGGGTGTGTCGTGTAGTGAATCAAGGTTCTCTGACTGGGAAGACTTGGTTCATGGAAATGCAAATTAAAAATGATGGGAATTTGATTGCACAACCATTTTCTTTGAAATATTTGTGGTTTCTCTTGACTAATGCAGTTAGGTGATCTACCTAGTTAAACTGCGACCATGTTTGGAATATTTGAAAAATAGGTTCTAACTACTATAGCGGGAAAACCCCCTTATGGACTACACTAGGGTTCAACATGTAGACAGATCTAACCGTCTAAAGGTATCCTACCTTATATAACTACCCTGAATATACCCCACATTCATGCATAAAATACAAAGTAAAAAGATTTGGTAACTCTACCTTAAACTCTTCGTCCGATGTCAATCCTTTTGCGTTCGATTGCTCCTTGACTACAAGTCTCCTCCCAAGGGTGACCTGCATTCACAAACATACAAACAAGGAACTACGAACATGCATCTTATATATGAATTAGTGGGTTAGATGTCATAATAAAACATAAATCAAACACAAAGATTGAACACGTCATAGTGTGGGACAAAAAAAAGTTTTCCTTTTATTGATATCACAAAGTTTACTTACAATGAGATTGGCAACTGCTCCTCAAACCTGGTCTGGGATCCTCTTCACCAAGCTCCAAATGTGCTTCCACATATATTTCTCCTCTCACACTTCTCTCTAGGGAAATGGCATAGGATTATAATGGAGGAAAAATGAAAGAATGGGCAATTCTAGCAAAAAACTCACAAGGCGGCTGCAAATTCTTGGGGCAAGGAGGGGATGTGGAATGGGTAGAGTTTGACTATTCTTATGCTTCTACTAGGAATGAGACCCGAACACCTCCTTTTATATGAAAAAAGGATGGTTATTCGGTTGGGTGATGGGCTATAGGCAGTGGGATAGTTGGAAAACTACCCAATAGCCCGTAATCTCAATGAACTCCTTGCAACGTTTTTAATTTTTTCAACTTTCATGGGTACACGCGGGCTACAATGATGAAGCTAGCATATGTACGCGAGATATAGTGGTGCAGAAATCATGTGTACGTGGGAAGTAGTGGTGTAGGGTCCGTACATCTTCAAAAATATGGTTTTTAAGAAGAGTTTCTCAGTGATGGCTTGGAAAAAATAGAAAGTAAGAGGGACAAATGCTAGGTATGCATGTATGGTGCAATTTAGGGTTATAATAGATTCCCCCTAATGTGTGAGGTCATAAGAGAATCTGATGGGAAAAATAAATTACAAATCTTCACCAATGTATGAAGCGAGTGAGCGTGGGACCAGATTTCGGGAGGTCCCATCTACAAAATAACAATTGTCTCACCGAGGCGAGAATACCCATGCTCAGGATGAAATAAATCATGGCTGCGAATCAAATACACTACATATCCATGTCCTATAAATATACAAAGTGTAGCCATGAGAAATACACAACATATCTACATCTCAAAATCAAATATATACATATTAGTATCCATCTTCAAGAAGCCAAATGACGCCTGATGGCTAGAGATGAGGCCTTCAGAGCTTGAGAAACAAATTCAATATCTTCAAAACTCAGGTAGGAGTGTAATGTGAGTATACAACTTCACTACCCAGAGGTCTTTGATGTCTCGTCAGGGAACAGATAAGAGGATCTCGGTGATCAGGCAGAGAACTTCATCGATTTCGAGCAAAGACTTGATTGTAATTATGGGGATGGATGAGCATGAGGGAAAGAGACAAACTACAGAAAGGATGACTTAGGTTGGGTAAAACTTCCCTTGGGCAATAGCACAACAGATGATCAAACTTAGGCAACATGACATTGACATAAGTTCACGATGTAGGAGGCAACGCAAACTCTCCATGTGTTTGGAAGAATAACCAAACAGAGGAGGAAACAAATCTATGTAGGAAGAACAAATTCCTAAGGTCATATTAAATCCCAATACTTGATGACAAATGAAAGGATGTGATTTTTCCAAGGGCGACTCATTGTGCTTCCATAAAAAGAAAATAATTTTCCCATCCTCTTTTTGGGGTATATTTGATTTTTTTGTCTTTTTCAATATTTTGAAGATCTTGAAAAATAATAAAAGAATGCTACATTTCAAAGGAGGAATGAGTGTCGCAAATCATACTAGTTCCAAGTGCAAGGAAAACACTAATTCTCATATAAAGGAGACATGTGCAGGGAAAGGACACTCGGGAAAATTCCTCCATGGGTCAAGGTGTCAGGTCACAGAGGCAAAGTGCTACAAGGCTTGCATATAAGGCATGCTTCAAAGGTTCAGTTGAGAGAAACATGGAGTTGGCATTAGGCCAAAGACACAGAGATGCAAGTGATATTATAAAGACACGATGAAACCCCATTCAATGTATTTTTCACGAGCCCAGAGAAGGTAAGCTCGATGGTATTTTCACTTTTTAGAGAGTCTGAAAAAATGTAAAAGAAGACTCCACTGGGGTACATTTTTTGAAGGTAGTCTAGTTGGCTCGAAAAAGGGTGTTACATATTATTTTCTTCACTCTTATGACCGTTAATTATTTAAACCTATCCTTTGTCTTTAGAAGGATCAGTGGCTTGAATTCCTAAAGAAAGAAGGGAGAAGAACTTTTACTGAGATAAGAAGTTGTATTTTCCTTTGTAGAAACCCTATTAAGGAAGATTTTCATAGGTTGCACTATACACACGGTGCGGAAATGCCTGATTTCCGCACTTTGCTCTACAGGTGGGTTGCAGAATTTCTGTAGGTTTCTTTATAGCTAGGGTGTAGAAATTCCTATACGTGGGCAAAACGAGCATCTTCTCGATGTTTCTAGAAGGAGAATATTCTATGGTGAGGTGGCCTCTGAACAGTTTGGATCTTATGCACTTTCATGATTTAGTGGGATCATCCTAACCTACTCATTTTATCCTCTTCATCTTATAAAAGGAGAGGGGCTCTCATGGAGAAAGTTAGATTGGCTTGTTATTGAGTTTTGTAGCTTGGAGTTTTTGGAGCTTGTATATTTGACTTTGAGATTTTCTTTGTCAAGATAGATTGTGAGTAGATATCAAATCTACGGTCTTAGAATCCTCAAGTTAGAAGTGTGTGGGAAGTAAGGAACTGTTGGAAGGAACCTGAGAACATCAAGGCATATGGTTGTATCTTTCTTCCACATTCTTTAAATACAAATATACTTTTCTTTCCTATATGAATGTTATTTGTCCATATTGTATGATTCCTTGATCATGTACATAGTTTCATATCAAATAGTCTCTGTTATTATTTTCTTCGTTGGCTTGTTCTTATTTGCAGATATTTCTCATAAACCTCGTGATGAAGCTTGGATTGCATTGGCGAATTCAGATCTTCAATATTTAAAAGGTATGTTCTAGATCCATTTCTCATTTGATAATTGAAAGCTAAGGAAAGAGTAGTGTACTATCTGTTTTGTTCTAGTTTCACAGTGAAGCTAGGGGGATTGATTTGTGTCCACACTTAACAATTAAACCGATAAAAAATTGGGACCGGTTGACACAGTGGTCACTCCAATCCCATCATTGGTCGATTCCACTCTCCCGTTAGAGAGTGCAAACCAAGCGGTCGATCCATTTCCACCCGTCGACCCCATTCTCCTCTTCGAGAATGAAACCCAAGTGGTCTATCTGATCTCATCATCATTCGATCCTACTCTCCCGCTCGAGAGTAAACCCAATGCTTCCCATGTTTTTCTCATTGATATAGAATCTACCATGCCAGGGGGTACGCCTCCTTCTCCCGCAGAACCCCCTCCAAGTAATGAGGCCATCCTTTTTAATTGGGGTGTGCTAATTGTACCTCATCTTCCCTCTCACATTCCTGTCCAGATTACAGTGAAGGTTTGTGGTCGGGACGCTCCTCAAACACTGATAGATGAAGGTGTTCCCATTAGTATTTTGTCCTCTATTTCTTGGAAAGCTTTGGGTTGTCCTCAACTTGCCCCGATTACGCAAAATCTGTTATCTTTTAACAGAAGAACCAGTCAACCTTTAGGGACCCTTCCTTAGTTTCCTGTAACTTTGGGAGAGAAAATTGTCTTTATTGAGGTTATGGTGGTCCAAGACCCCTTGGATTTCACTTTAATCCTTGGGCGGGATTATGTCTATGCCATGAAAGCTATTGTGTCCACTCTTTTTCATGTGATATATTTCCCTCACGATGGAAGAATTGTGACTATTGATCGACTTTCATTCATCGGTCCTGACTAGATAACCTCCCTAAATGGTTCTTATATGCAGATGATATTGCCCCCACCACAAGTTAATTATCTAGTGTTGTCTCCCATGCCTTTAGTTTCTAATGAAGATGAGTCTATCACTGTAAGCTCAGTCTCTTATGACTTATATCCAGTAATTGACATGGTGATCTCTTTGATAGGGTTTTTAGAGCTTGATCTCTTACCCCTGTCGCGACCCTCGACATGGTATCCTTCCAGAGTGTGTCTCTTTCGTCTAGTGAAGATCTCTTGGAAGCCATGACCGAGTTTTGTCCCTTGACCTAGTGTCCTCCTAGAGCATTTTCCTCTTGGAAGCCATGATCAAGAAGAGTAGCTTTGAGCATGGTTTTCTGATTTCAATCTCATTTAAAAATGAAACCAGCCTTGAGCACGATTTTCTGATTTCAAGCTCGTTAAAAAATGAAAACAGCTGAGGATAGTTTTTCATCTTTGTGCCAACCTCATTAAAAAATGAAACAGAGGTTACAAGCATATTTCTTGTTTCCATGTCAAGCTCGTTAAAAATTGAAATAGAGGTCTGGTGTTATAACCCTAATTTGCACCAGACATGCATACCTAGCATCAGGCCATCTCACTTGCCATTTTTTCCAAGCCATCATTAAAAAACTCTTCTAAGAAACATCCTTTTGAAGACGTATTCTCCCTGCACCACTATTTCCCATGTATATACACTAGCTGACCCATTACATCCCGTGTATACTGACAAAATCACAAAAAATAGAAAGTTGCAGACGGAATACATATTTTTGGGTAATTGCATAAGCCGTTTGACAACTCATAGTTGGTCACTCAACCTAATAACTACCCGCTTCTAGCCTATAAAAGAAGAGGTAGGGGTCCCATTCGAAGAGAGAAAAATAAGAGAAAAGAAACTCTGCCAATTTTTGTATTCCCCTTGCCCAATATTTTGTAACCATTTTGTGAGAACTAAAGAAGAGAAGCATATGTGGAAGCAGTTGATGCATAGTTAAAGAGGATCCCAGGACCAGGTTCGAGGAGAAGTGGTCGATCTCACCATTGTAATTTACTTTTGTGAGGTTAATAAGAAATAATTACTTTTCATGTCCCGCCATATGAGGTGTTCAATATTCAGTTTTGATTATATTTTATTAGAACCTCTAACCCACTAATTCATATATAAGATGCATGTTTGGAGTTCTTTGTTTGACTGTTTATGAATGCAGGTTGGATTTGGGAGGAGACATGCAGTCAAGAAGCAACTGAACGCAAAAGGATCAACACCAAATGAGGAGTTCAAGGTAGAGTTACCAGATCCTTTTATCCTTGTGTTTTATGCATGAATGTGGGGTCTATGTCGAGATGATAGTAAAAAGTAGGAGACTTTAAAGGGTCATTTCTGCATGCATTACATAACCCTTAGTGCTAGTCCGTAGGGGGTTTTCCCACCAACATCAAAATTGGCGACCATACTGGGGAAGATATATAGGGTTTTTTGGGAATACTTTTTGGGTATTTTAAATTGGTTTGATTACCTTTTTTCTGAGTTTCAGCAAGAGTCTGAGTTTTCAGGGATTCTGGTCTTCCATACCAGTACTCCCTGCTTTGATTGCTTGACTGTTGTTTTCTTTTTCGGGAAGTTACAGAGGTGTACGCAGCCTGTAGTAGGCCTGCAGGCGTACATACACGCCCTAACTTTTGGCAACCCGTGTACAAACATTGGCTGTTGAAGTGTCAGTAGCATGCCTAAGTTCAGAAAATCTTTTTTTTTAAGGAGAGGCAGTCATCCTCTTCCCTATCCGAAGTGATCCTTCTCAGGGGTTTTCTTGATCTAGTCCTGGTCTTTGTTGTTGCAGTCTGTAGTCTAGGTATAACCTCATATTAGCTTTGCTTTATCAAAATTCTCCTTGCATTTTCTTTATCAAAGTAAGTTTTTGTGTCTTTAAGGGATTCTGGTTTTTAATACCAGTACTCCCTGCCTGATTTGTTGGATTGTTAGTTTTCATTCTTGAGAAGTTACAGAGGTGTAAGAAGCCTGAAGTGAGCCTGCATCCGTACATATGTGCCCTACCTTTGGATAACCCACATACATACACTGGTTTCTGAAGTGTCAGCAGCCTGCCTGTGTTGATAAAAAAAAATTTTAATAAGGGGCAGTCATCCTCTTCCCTGTCATAACTTGTACTTCCCAGGGGTTTTCTTGATCCATTCCTGGTCTCTGTTATAACAGTCTATAGCTTAGGTTTGACTTCAGTTTAGCTTTTCTTTTTAAAAGTTGTTCTTGCATTTTGCTTTATTCGGTTTTTAGACAAGATAGTGAGTCTATTCTGATTTGCCTCTTTGGTTTTGTCAGTGAATCCTAGTGATCTGCAGAGGGCTAGAAGTCATTTCTTGGTATTTTCTTGTCTTTATTTTTTCCTTTTTACTTCAGAATAAAAAAAAAAAAAATACATTTTAAAATTTCTTGTTTTGGAAGCATAATAAAAAAATATAGATCTCACTTTCTTTGTTTGGTTAAGTAGTTGGTTTTTTGTATCAAATAATCAGGAAAAAGAATGCTTTCATAATTTTTTGGCTATTGACTTAGGACAATAAGTAGCTCGTAGTTGAGAAAAATATTTTTTTGAGTTTTCTGTTAAAATATCTTAGAAAAAATAGTAGTTTGAAAAGTTGGTTAAAGAGTTAAAATATGCAAATATGAATTTGTGAAGAAGAAGTAGTTTGTTTTTAGTTTCATTATATGCTCTTCTCTTTCATCTGTTAAAAACATCATTGGTTTCAATTTCATTCCCTTTGACTTAATACAACCACTAAAATTAACGATTAATTAAAATCAACTAGACTTTATGTTTGTAGGGTACATCAACTAGTCTAGGCTAGAGCCTTGATTTAGGATTGGAGAGGAAACTTTTCAAGGATAAAAAAACAAACATAAGAGTCTGTGCTAGGGAGTGCTAAAAAGTCTAGTATCATGAAAGTTATCAAGGACCCCCCTCTAACACAAGGGATAAACATAAGGCCGTGTGCGGAAATTTAGCGTAGATAACCCCTCCAAAGACGGACCAAACATAGTGGAGAATGCACATAGAGGGCTTATCTTGGGATTCCGTTGATCGCATTTGCCATGTAGCTTCATGGGTCTTGAATCTGTTCAAGGTCCTCAATTGTCTTCTAGAACACTTGATTTTGATACCCTTGATAGGTTTCAGGCTTGATAACCTACTCATTGCGGTCCACCCGACTATCAACTGTACCCGCCTTGTGACTGTTCGTGTGCTGGAAACCTAGTTGCCTTTATTTTAGAGACTTACACAGGTGACCGCGGGGGTATACCGCGGTACCTAGGATAGACATCGAGCCATTCTCTACAGAGTATACCCAGAGGGTGCTTCCGTATTCATGTTTCACTTGCACCGGTAAGTTGCTCTAGTGTTGGCTGGTGTAATTGTTCTTTCAACTAGCTAGTGATCTGCTTGTCTTATCTCATAGGGATTTTTTTCTAGTGTGTGTTGGTTCTTGAACGTTAATATAAATCCCTAGTGTTTCATTGATATTCTCACACAGTGGAGGATCAGAAGCTCTACCGGTCACGAAGGCTTCTTGGCCTGCCACCGGTCAATTTGGAGCCACCCTCGCCACCTCTAAGGTGAAGACTAGACCAACAAGGGTATTTTGAGGTGACCGAGTCACAGGAAACTGTGCCCGACCCACCTCCAAGAGAATAAAATTTGATTATGGAGGAACCAACCATTTCAAATCTTGGAGCGGAAGCTCTTGGTCTGTATGAACCTCTGAACACTGATCTACCGATGCCTGTCGTCGTACAAGTTTATCCTTATGAGCGTTAGATAGTGTCACAAGCAACAATAGAAACAAATGTTGTGACTTCTTCATGGAATTCTCATATTCCCTCTACGACTGTCACTATAGGGCGTGTTCCATCTCCTAACCAACTGTCATCAGTCCAGAACACCATGATCTCGACCACCTCTACCTCAGGAAATGGTTTGATTCCATCTATCACAGAGATCACTACTCCTTTCACCCAGAGTGCGATAGGCCCTCCATTCTCATATGGGATGCCTGGATTCGATACGAACTTTGTCCTTTCCTACTCCACTCTACAGACTTTAGGTCTGGGGGTAGGGAGCTCTAACACTCCTCTTCAAGGATCCATGAGGGGAACATCAGCTTCCTATAATGCTTTCCCTTATGAAGGGGGTCATATACCTCCTTCGTCCCCTTCGCTCAGTGGTGCTCACCAGCATCCCGTTGGGCTGAACGTAAAATTTAGCTCATTTGGAGCAGGTAGTCAAGGAATTCCTTCTTATATCATGTTGGTAGGTTCAACACCATTCTCTTTGCTTGGTGTGTTTGGTAACAACGATTTCTCGTGAGCTTCCATCTCAGCTGGGGGAAACCCCGGTTATGGACAACAAAATCCTATGCAGGGTACTATTCTTGCACAAGGGGAAAACCCAGGAATTCCTTCCCCACAAGGAACTTGGAATCCGTGGCAGGGACCAGTTCCCTTGTCAGGGATGCCGACTAGGGGAAACCCCTTCCATAGCCAATGGAACCCCGGGAAAGGCTCGAGACCTATGCCCATTGGATCGGCAGGGGGCATCCCTTCCCAAAATACTTGGAATACAACACACACCCAACCTTCTATGTCCTATTACGGGAGTCAGTCGATGATGTCTCAACAAGTGCAGAATCTGTATGTTGGTCATGGCCATGGTTTTAACCAGAACCCTGGCTAGCAACCTAACCTTTCCTAGCAACCTGGTGTCATTCAAACTCCAGGCCCCTTTTTCCATGGTTATAATCAACAACCCAAACTACCATTTCTGGAAACTTTTCATTTTCCATAATTGACAAGGTTATTGAATGACCCTATCTATCACGATCTGTGTTGGCCTCCTATGCTAACAAAGATGCCTTCGGACATTCCAAAGTTCAAAGCTAAGCCTAATGAATATCCAGGAAATCATGTGACTACCTTTCATCTCTGGTTCTCATCTAATTCATTGAAAGATGACTTCATCTAGTAGCATTTATTTCAACACACTCTCATAGGGAGTGTCACGAAATGGTACATTGAGCTCAACCGCTCGAGATACTCTTCCTTTGGTGAATTAGCAATGGATTTCTTAAACCTTTTCCAATTACATGTGAGATGTGACACCGACAACGAATTGTTGGCCAACCTTCAGCAGACAAAGGTGGACCATATCTCCGATCACATCCGAGAATGGAGATGTTGGAAGAGTTTGATAAAAGTGTCAGTCCCACCAGCATTCCTTCTAGAGTGGTTCCATAAGTCTTGTTGGAATATCGGTTGTTGTCATTTATGTCAACCCTAGTCATGGGTTTTGGACCGCAAGATTGATAAAGGTATTTGGACATGAAGGAAAATGCACATGCATATACAACACCCATGAATGTATAGTATACATCATGTTGTTTTTGGTGGTATGTGACACATCACGTGGATCCTCATGGTTGAGGAGAAATGAATTTTTGAAGATGACAAAGTGAATTAAAGAAGGAAGGACATGTAGGCCTTGAAGATAATTAAAGAAAAGAATTACAAAATAAGAAAGTGTCAGGTCGGCCCTAATGTTAAAAGGAAGTGACATAAATGGTATAAATAAATATCATTATACATTCATTTGATACAAGTCAAATTTTAGAGGAAATAAGAAGTAAAGGAAGGCCGGATTTCAAGGGAGGATGAAGAATTTTGGTGATGTGTTCTAAGGTATGTTATTTTCATGTCATTTTACCATTTTTGATATAAATCGTTTTCTAGAATGATTCAGATGGTGAAATCACTATAGTATTGAGAATGCATATCAAGGTACCTCTGGTAAAAATTTCATCTCTTGATTCACTATAATTATGGAGATACACTCTGTGGAAGATAGGGTTTGTGACCAGTCCTAAAGTTAGTCAATAAACAGGTGTTCCCGGTAAAACAGTCATAAATTATTCATACAGAATCCAAATGAAGTGGGACCACTTCCATTGGAAAGAGTATGGACTTTATTTTCTTGTGTGAAAGTTTCAGAATCGGATGTTAAATATTGAGCGTGGGGCATGATGTACAAGTTGGGTCTTCTGAATAGACCAGAATTGAATAAAGTCTACCATTCTTTCTATAACCTCTTTTTGGGGAGGATTCAAGGAGTGAAAATTGGAGGAGTTTCAGAGAATACATTGAGTAATATTATCTATAGGATCAGAGTACTCCAAGAATTGAATAATTGCAGAAATTGAAGAAGTCTCAGGAAGCATTATTAGGTTTTATGTGATGATTGGTTGATGGTGATGATTTAATGTAAAGTTTTATTATCTCTCATATATTCTTGGGTGGAAGGAAGGGGCAAGGATGGAGAGTTAAACTCTCTCTTGATATTGTAGGATTGTATCTTCCTCTTGTAGGTTTATCCCTCCCTCTACATTTGGAGGCTATAGCTACCTTTGGAAGTCATTACTTCCCTTGAACAAAAACTATTGATTATTTCTCATATATTGTGCATGGTGTATTGTGGTGTATTGGTGTAACACTTATACTATTGTTCATTTCTCATTGAATATAATTGAATGGCTTAAGTATAAGTTGAAAAAGGTTTTTAAATTGTACTTGATACTGATTCACCCCCCTCTCAGTATTAACAATTGGTATCAGAGCAAGTTGCCTTCAGAACATTTTAACCACTGGAAGGAAAATACTGAGTAGAGATGGATGACCATGAGCACATTTCAAATGGGATTCAAAAATTTTGATGGAAGAAATTATGCATACTAGAGTGATAGAGTGAAAAATTACCTAACAGCTCTGGGAGTAGACATATGGTACTCAGTTGTAAATGGATATGTAATCCCAAATAATGCTCCAACCGATCCAAATGAGAAGAAGCTTATGAGTTGTAATTCAAAAGCCAGACATGTTATTCTAGCATCATTGGAACCAACCATTGCTAGCAAAGTGATGAGTTGCAGCACCGCTAAAGAGGTATAGGACAAACTCAAGAGTATCTATGAAGGTGATCCAAAATTTAAGCAGGTCAAGCTTCAACGACATAGAGAAGAATTTGAAAATTTGAATATGAACGAAAAGGAAGATATTGCAACCTATTTTCTTAGAGTTGATAAAGTTGTTAATGCTATCAGAGGATTAGGTGAAGAGCTCGATGAATCCTTGGTTGTGCAAAAAGTGTTGAGATCACTTCTCTTAAAGTATGATGCTAAGGTCTCCTCCATTGAAGAAAATAGGGACTTGACCAAAATGACAATGGATGAATTACATGGGACTCTTATGGCATATGAAATGAGAACAGGTACAGAAAGTGACCAACCAAACAATGAAGCAACCTTTAAAGCCATAATGAAGACAAAAGACAAGGATAACAACCTTAATGAAGAAATAGCAAATTTCGTAAGAAGGTTCCAGAAGGGAAGTGGAATATACAAAGGTAAGTCTCCTCTCAAATGCTTTAACTGTGGTAGAATATGACATATTGTTGAAAACTGCTTACTATAAAAAGAGAAGTCTCAACAATAAAAAGAGTTTCTACTCCAAGGATGATGACATCTCCTCAAATGAGAGTGATGAAGAAGATAATGATGGAGGAAAATTCCTCTTCATAACCCAAGAAACCCAAGATGATGATCATAAGAATTCTAAAGAAGAAGAAAACATTTGTGAAGAAGATTCAGATGACAATGCAGAGAGTGAACAAGAAGATGAGAATCTTGAAAAATTGAAGCATGTTGAAACTAAAAATAGCAAGCTTAGAAACACAAACATAATACTAAAAGGTGAATTGAGTGGTTTTGAAGAAGATAATTACAAGATTGAAAAGACCATTAATATCTTGAAGGAACAATTAGAAGATTATGAGAAATTGAAAGCAGAATTGGATCACACAAAAGGGGAGCTACTATTGACAACACAAAAGTTGAAGAAGTTTGAAAAAAAGCACTGAAAAATTAGATGAGATCCTTAACAGTCAAATATCTCCAAATGAAAAGACAGGACTAGGATACAATGACAGTTTGAAGACAACAAAACAAGAGAAGGAAGTTGAAAATGATGAAACCAACACTCTAGAACAAGTTGAACAACAAGATATAAGACTAGAATTTAGAAGGAATGAGACATCAAGAAGATCCTCTCCCATCAGGTATGAAAGAAATAATTATGAAGGAAACTACAGAAGAATAGATCATGAACCCAGATGGACCACACCACAAACAAGATCACTTACGCCCAGGTATCAAAATTCCTTTCTTGGACATTGTTATACTTGTGGAAATTTTGGACACAAGGCAATCAATTGTAGAATCAATGAAAGGAATAACTATGCAAGCTACATTAAAGGTGAAAATAGTAGATATGGAAATGTTCGTAGACATGTCAACAAAAATTATAATCCATTTGACCCATTAATCGATGAAAATATTGTATGTTACAAGTGAAATAATCTTGGTCACAAAGCACAATATTGTAGAGAGATGAAGGAAGATAATCATATGTCAAATGTTTGCAAACCAACTACAACATGGAAAAGGAAAGAAATTCTACAAAATGAAAATTGTTGAATAGCATTGGTCACTAAAGAATGGAAAGAAGAATATGAAGGTTCATAGAGAGTGGGTGCTCATCTCATATGATCGGAGATCAAAGCAAATTTGTCAGCTTGAAGAAAAGAGGTGGAAATGTTGCATTTGGAGATGACTCATCTACCAAAATACTTGGAAAAGGAACTGTAAAGCTTGGAAGTGAAAATGTAAA
>ML783371.1:96458-116838 GCA_009831015.1 Picea engelmannii | reverse complement strand
GTGACATAAATGGTATAAATAAACATCATTATACATTCATTTGATACAAGTCGAATTTCAGAGGAAATAAGAAGTAAAAGAAGGCCAGATTTCAAGGGAGGATGAAGTCTTTTGGTGATGTGTTCTAAGGTATGTTATTTTCAGGTCATCTTACCATTTTTTCTATAATTGTTTTTCTAGAATGATTCAAATGGTGAAATCTCTATGGTATTGAGAAGACATATCAAGGTACCTCTGGTCAAAATTTCAGCTCTTGATTCTCTATACTTATGGAGATACACTCTATGGAAGATAGGGTTTGTGACCAGTCCTAAAGTTAGTCAATAAACAAGTGTTCCGGGTAAAACAGTCATAACTTCTTCATACAGAATCCAAATGAAGTGGGACCACTTCCACTGGAAAGAGTGCTTATTGTAGTTTCTTTTGTGCGAGTTTCAAAATCGGATGTTAAATATTGAGCATAGGGAATGCTGTACAATTTGGGTCTTATGAATAGACCAGAATTGAATAAAGTCTACCATTCTTTCTATAACCTCTTTTTGGGGAGGATTCAAGGAGTGAAAATTGGAGGAGTTTCAGAGAATACATTGAGTAATATTATCTACATGATCATATTACTCCAAGAATTGAAGAATTGCAGAAATTGAAGAAGTTTCAGGAAGCATTATCAGGTTCTATGTGATGATTGTTTGATGGTGATGATTTAATGTAAAGTTTTATTATCTCTCATATATTCTTGGGTGAAAGGAAGGGGCAAGGATGGAGAGTTCAAATCTCTCTTGATATTGTAGGATTGTATCTTCCTCTTGGAGGTTTATCCCTCCCTCTACATTTGGAAGCTGTAGCTACCTTTGGAATTCATTACTTCCCTTGAACAAAAACTATTGATTATTTCTCATATATTGTGCATGGTGTATTGTAGTGTATTGGTGTAACTCTTATACTATTATTCATTGCTCATTGGATATAATTGAATGATTTAAGTATAAGTTGAAAAAGGTTTTTAAATTGTACTTGATACTGATTCACCCCCCTCTCAGTATCAACAAGTCTTTGGTACCCCAGTTATCCAAAGACATCACAACATCAAGAGTGTTTTCCGAAGAAGATGCAATAATGAGAGCTTAACATCTAGAGTTGATTTACTCTCAATATAGTTTACTTTATGAAATTTTGTTAGATGCACCACGGTCAATACTTGACAAGACCAGACAGAGAGTTGGATCACATGCCGATGGTATTGTTGGTTCAGCACAAACGAAGCCCATTGATCAACTATCAAAACAATTGTTGCAATTGTCAATACAGCAGAAAGTGGCCAGCCAAACCACTAGTCCGACTGCCCCCCCTACCCAAACATCAGGTGTACACAATGTGAAATCGACAAACCCGAAGGCTACCCAACAGCCTGATGGAAAGAAGAAACCAGGGATGATTTTAAGGATGGAAATTTATTTTAAAATCTAGAAACCTTGGCGAATCTTACTAATTCTTCATATGCCAACTATAAATGATTAGCGATATTTTTGTAAAAATATTCAAATTTCTAAAGATTTTATATAGTTTTTATAAATTTTTGGTGATTTTTAAGGTAAAATAATTTTATCGTATAGAATTTGGGCGAATTATTTTTAAAATAGCGAATCTTGTTTTTGGAAAAACCATGGAAAATTATCCCATGAGCGAAATTTATCCCCTAAAATCATCCCTGGAAGAAACAGTGAAAGAAGGGTAAGGGGGATAAGAAAACTACCAATAATGCTAGGGGGGAAACACAAAAAAGAAGAAGTCGAAGTATCTGTGTAACCTATGCACGGAAGACCACCCGACTCACGAGTGCCCTTGGCTTTTGGAGGCCCAAAATTTATTGGCACAGCAACAACGTGTTGTGTTAACGAACACATTTCAACATGGGCAAAATTTAACTCAAGCCTCGCCGAGAATGGATGGGGGAAGTCAAGGACCCCTCTTTATTTGAGTAATTATTCATCCGCGAATGTGTATATGATGAAAGGTGATGCCTATATATTGACCAGAGTGCATGATTATGAAATTCCAAACACCTATGGGAAGAGTAAAGAAGCTGAAATCCCACCTCTTCCTCTCCAAATCGAGAATACGTTGGGAGAAACAATGACACGCATCCCAAAAGGTGTGTTCAAGAAAGCTTCTCACAATCCAAATGCAAGGGACACCCAGAACTACTCTGTGGTGGAGGATTTGTCTCAAACCCCTTGTGCGATGTCTGTTTTGGAGGTCCTCCAGAGCTGCCCTTCCCAGAGAAAGGCTCTGCTAGTCACCTTAGGATCTGTTGAGACTTGTAATCCAGGTATGATCATGCTTGATACGACCAAATTAAAACCTCATCTCCCTTACCACATGGCGTTTAAGATAGTAGTGGCTTACACCACGAAAAAAATTTACCCAGAACATTTTCCGCATGGTGGTTGATGAGGGCACCTCGACATGCGTTATGTTGTTGGTGTGTTGGAAGGCCATTGGCCAACCTATTTTGTCTCCATCACTGACTCTTCTTACCGCTTTCGACGGTCATTCATTCTGACCACGTGGCATCATCCCCTCTTTTCCCATGCAGTTAGGGGGGAAGACCATGTGCGTCAAGGTTGAAGTGGTCAATGCATCTCTCGACTACAATCTCTTGTTATGAAGGAGTTGGACATATGCTATGCAAGATGTGGTTGCTACAGTTTTTCGAGTCTTGTTGTTTCCACATGAGGGTCAGATCATGACCATTGATCAGTTATCTTTCTCTCGTCTTGAACCTTCATCGGGGGCATCCACGGTCCCGATGATTGATATCCCTCAACCAGGCATCATCAACATAGGGGTTGGTTTGTGCCCACCTTTGATGGGTACTTTCGATTACCCACCTCTTTTTGGCGATGTTAAGTTCATATCGTACCAGCCTAAGGTTGATATTTTTCGAGTCTCGTCATTTTGTATGACTTACTTCAATGATCTGTGGACTCTTCCTTCCCCATCATCCATGATGGAAGGGATAGGACACTAGGTTATGGCCATTCCCTTGTCCACGGAAGAATTTGTGTACTCAATAGTCTAGCAAGCTTCCACCGACCCTGATCCAACTCCCGCACAGGAGTTAGATCCGATTCTCGAGCCTACTTGGGCTCAAGGTTCCCTTTCCGATACTGATTCTTTAGACTTAGTCTTGCCCTCAGAGGAAGTGATTATTTAAGCAATGACTAGTCCGGACAGACCCTAGGATGATCTCCATCACAGATCTTATTTCCTCCGAGAGTTAAGAAGAATTGAAGCAGGAGAATTCACTTTGACTATGATTGGAGATGGGTCTTATCCTATCGAGCCCTCAGCTACACACATTTTTTACGTCGAGGGTAATATGGAAACCATCGCTGAAACAATCCAAAACCCCTGGCGTCCTGGAAAATATTCTTGTGGGCACTGACTGTTCCCCGGAGGAAATTTGAATCTACACAAATTTATTTAAATAATTCCGCGTCGTTTTTGCCTAGTATTACAAGGAAATGCTAGGAATTGATCCAAGAATCGTCGAACACGAGATCATGACTTATCTTGACGCTAAGCCGGTCTGGCAGAAGCTTTGCCTAGTCAATCCTAAGAAAGAAAAAACTATTAAGGCTGAAGTAGAGAAACTACTAAAAGCAGGTTTTATCTACCCCATCCATTTGACTCAATGGGTGTCAAATCCCACTCTAGTCGACAAAAAACAGGGTACGATTTTTGTATGTAAGGATTTCCATGATTTGAACAAATCTTGTCCAAAGGATAATTTCCCCACACCAATTATTGACTAGATAGTTGATGAATGTGTAGGTTGTGAAGAATTTTATTTCATGGATGGTTTTTCGGGATACAATCATATACAGATCAAACCTAAAGACCAATACAAAACTTCTTTCATTTGTCTTTGGGGTACATTTGCTTATCGAAAGATGCCTTTTGGTCTGAAAAATGTTGGGGCTACCTTTCAGTGGGCCATGTCTTTTTCTTTCCACAATCTCAGACATATAGTCAAGGCCTACCTTGATGATTTAGCATCATGATCTCGTAAAAGAACTGATCATCCCACACACCTCCGACTTATCTTTGAGCGATGTCACTACTACCAGATTTTCTTGAATACAAACAAATGCATTTTTTGCGTAACATCGGGTCGTCTTCTAGGTTTCATAGTTTCGATAATAGGGATCATGGTCGATCCTCTCAAAGTTGAGGCAATAGTTCAGTTGCCTCCACTGCGCACAATCCTTCAGCTTCAAAGTTTACAGGGAAAAGTGAACTTTTTACGCTATTTCATCGCAAATTATGCCGAGATCAAAAAGGGATTTATGCATTTATTGAAGAAGGGTGTTCCTTTTCATTGGGATGAAGCCACTCAATGCTCTTTTGATGCGTTGAAACGTGCCCTCACGACTGCCCCTCTACTTCGGCCACCCAATTATAATAAAGATTTCTTATTGTAGTTAGCTACAGTAGAGTCGACCATCTGTATGGTATTGGTTCAGGAGGATCATTTTCTCTCAGAATATGTGATTTACTATCTGAGTCGAGGCCTAGTTGGACCGGAACTCAATTATTCCCATGTTGAGAAACTTGCGTTGGCAGTAGTTCAGGATGTCCAACGGTTCTGTCATTATATCTTGTTTCACAAAACCACCATCATTGGCATTGTGAATCTGTTCCAGTATGTGTTGACATGACGATTAATAGGAGGAAATATCAGTAGATGGATAGTTTTCCTCCAGGAATTTGACTTAGATTTTGTTTCGGAAAAATCCAAAAAGTCATTGGTTTTTGCGGAACTCATCTCGAAACTTTAGGTCGAGTCAGGTGATGTTATGCCCGAAGAGTCGCCTATTAAAGGAGACATGTTTTTTATCACATCTTTGGACCCCTGGTATGGAGATGTACTTGTCTATCTCCATACTTTGAAGTGCCCTGCCTCTGCTTCTCATGATGAACGTCGCCGTATACGCCATCAAACCAAGAACTATCTCATACTCGAGAACACTTTATATCGTCGAGGTGTAGATTGCATCCTTCATCGATGTCTCACTCATGAAGAAGCAGAAATCATGCTTAACTATTGCCACACTGGAGCATGTGGCGATCATTTTTCTGGGTTGGAAAAATCTCAAAAGATTCTCCGACCCGGTTACTTCTGGCCGACATTAATCAGATATTGTGTTGAATCTGTCAAGAAGTGCCACCTGTGTCAAATCTTCTCTCAGAAGATGAGGGCACGCCCCACTCCCATGTTTCTCATCATTACCGTTGGTACATTCACCAAGTGGAGGGTTGATTACACTACATGCAACCCCCCTTCAGCAAGTGGGCACTATTATATCATTGTAGCAATAGAATACTTCACCAAGTGGGTTGAAGCTATGCCAACGTTCAAAGACAATGGAGAGACCGCAACTCTCTTTTTGTTTAACCAGATTATAGCAACGTTCGGCGTCCTGAGAGAGATTGTCATTGAACATGGAAGTCACTTTCAAAACAAAATGATGTCTAAGTTAACATCAAATCTTGGGTTGAGGCAATAACATTCATCACCTTACTACCCACAAGCGAATGGTCAGGTGGAAGCTGTAAATAAATATCTTAATACCATTCTACAACAAATGATCAATTCGGCCAAATCAAATTGGAATTTGATGTTATACTCTGCATTATGGGCCTATCGAACGTTTATTAAGACTGCAACCAGTTTCTCACCTTTTCAACTCGTTTACGGGCTGGAAGCAATCTTTCCCATAGAGTGCCAGATCCCGTCTCTAAAGTTGGCAGTACAGTTATTGCCAGACACTTCACCGCTTGAAGAGCATTTATTACACCTCGATCAGCTCAATGAGCAGTGTCGTGATGCGGCCTTAGCTAATGAGGCTTACAAACAAAAATTCAAGTGTTAGTATGATTGGTCTGTTCGTCCTCGGATTTTCTCTAAAGGCGACCTTGTCCTGGTCTATGACCAAGATAAGGACCCCCTGGGGGCAGGCAAGTTCAAACCCATGTGGTTCAGACCTTTCATCATGAAAGAGGTTCTAAAGAAGGCCTCTTATCGTCTAGTGGACTTTGAGGGAAATGCTTTGGAGGAGCCTAGAAATGGGCTCTACCTCAAGAAGTATTACTCGTTACTCGTAGGGGGGTCACCTTAGGTGACTTCTTGTACATATGTATAGTTCTTGTACATTTTATTTTTTAGTTTTTGTCTTTGTGGTTTTATGGACGTGTCATTTTTTGATGTCATCTTTTTCACTGTGGTAGATGTCAAGTGAATCAGAGGTGTTCATTGGGTTCACGGACGGAGCTAGCCGACACACTCGGAGGCTTGCTTCCGCATTTTGGGTGATTTTTACACCTCAAGGCTAGTTTCTATCTTTAGGAGGTATTTGTTTAGGTGATACCACAAACAATGTTGTCGAATACAACGTAGTTATAGAGTTGCTTCATGACACTTTGTCACATGGTATCTCTCACCTCCATGTCTATTTAGACGCTCAGTTGGTTGTGTCTCAGTTAAATGGGGTTTACTGTGTTTATGATCCTACTCTACACCAATGGTTCCTTAGGATACGCCTCTTAGAATGAAGTGTTGATTACATTATGTATATCCATGTTCCTAGGATATTGAATCAAGTTACAGATACTCTAGATAATCATATATTAGATTGGCATTTTGCACACATGTAAGAAAAAAAACACACACGCACATGTAAATACATTTGCAAATAAAATGTAATCCATAAGACATAAAAAGATGTAAAAAACATATATATATATATATATATATCGAAAATATCAGAGTACATGAGTGGACACAAGCACCTCAATAATATGTCTAGTAAGAGTCACGGGGCTTATGCCCTCAAAAATATACAAAAGGTGCCATCAGCATGTAAAATGTCTAGCCTAGCTAAGGGTGGGACCTGTTGGCCCTACCATAGTGAACAACAAAATTGGCCAAGCACCGAAAGAGCTGGACCCAAGTTTATGGTACCCCAACAACGTGAGGTTGCATCGATGGTGACAGGTCCTCGATCTCTACCATTGGGACTGTGCGAGTGAGCGCGGTAAGGTTCTGCTCCACCCATCTCAAAACTCTATCAGCCTCTCCGGCTAGAGGCCCCCCTACTATTGCTAGTCCTGCCTCTGGTCAAGGATGTCGCCTGCTCCTTGCGAAATATGTTGGACGCACTGGTCCCACATCTACACATAATGGATACATACTTGTCAGATACTCTGGTACACAAAAAAAAAATGATATATTAAAAAGAAATAAAAATTAAATAATGTTGAAAAAAAAAAACAAGCATACCTAACTCTCCTCACTCTACTCCAGGAGGTACGTCCATGTCATGGTTCCTGGAGAAGTTGATCCTGACATAGGGGTAGTCCTCTATCACTAGAATTTATCATTCCCACCAGGCAAAAAAATTGTCATCAAAGGCCTCGATAGTCCTCCCTCCCCCTTGTCGTGGAAACAACGCCGCCGACCTGCATAATGCTGGGAGAGAGGCCTCATTCCCTCGTATCGTCTCTCTAGGGTTGAGATTGGGTACCCTCTCAAAGAAGAAAGAGAAAAATATGGTCCCAAACACAAAGTTTCCATGTGCCCGCACTCAATAATGCGTCAACTGTATTTTCATGCATGTCAGCATGGTTGTACTCCAATCAAAAATTTGTGCATTTAAGCACTAAATTGCATAATGCATGTGCGCCTGGGAAACCTAATGCAAAGATGTGGATCTAGTGATCCACCCAATGAGTAGAATAATAGATTTCAGTGGTAGGTTTTTGATCTTATGAAGAGGCACCTGAGAACCTACTTTCTCAGTACCATCCTCGCAGTGGAGTCCAATCAACTCCTCAATGTTGTGTGGCCTAGGGGGGAAAGTGCGTAGGTTGACTAGTTCCCTTTTCCTTGAGAGGTCAGTTAGAAAATAGATGTCCTTAGTCGTCGGAGTCAATGATTTTCCCTCAAGCATGAATACCTCCACATCTAGGTGCTAGTAATCTACCAAAGCATTTAGCAGCCTGGGTTGTGCCCTCATGAACATACACTGGAAGAATTTTAGCAACCCACATTGTGCTAAGGAAGCAACAACAGCGGGGTATTCTGAGACCAAAAAATCAAATTCGTCATGTTCCCTCTCTCTCTAATGAACATACATCCTGCAAACACAAAAAAAAAGGAGAGTTAACTCTTGCATTCTCTTTTTTTTCCACTAATTGAGGGTGTATGCGGGTTGTACTGAGGACAGTCACGTGTACATGCGGGCAGTTTCTCTTCTACCCATGTGCACATGCGGATTGTGCTTGGACAGCCCGCGTACACATAGGGATGACCCTTTTAAAGGTCAGCGTCCCCCCAAAAAACAAAAATAAATAGGAAAAGGAGGAATGAAAATGCAGGAGGGGATGATTTGTACTTACTTGGTCCAAGCAAAAGTTCGTTTCGTCCACTGAAGCTCCCAGAATCAACGCTTTTGACAAAGGGGTGTTTTTGGCTTCTTAGTCAATTTCTCAATTAGCAATGGTGATAATGAGCTACCATCTTCTATTTATAGACTTTTTGGCCCCTTTTTGTCATTTTTTGAACCCCTTTTTCATTTTTTCTAGCCTGAAAATCGTTTAGTATGGTTCAAGAGTTTCTTATGGAATGTTACGATAAGTACAACTTTGGGTATTGAGAAGCTTTTTGAAGATTTGGGTCTTTTTTAAAGGTCCTTTGGTAAAAATTCATTTTTTCAACTTGTTGCATTTAAGTTAGGATTCCACCTCAACTTTATGTATCTCATTGTCTTTTTCTCTTTTCCATAACCCTAATTTTCACCGAACATGCATACCTGGAATCAAGTCATCTCACTTGCGATTTTTTCCAAGCCACCATTAAACATCTCTTCTAAGAACCATCCTTTTGAAGACATATGTGCCCTGCACCACTGTTTCTCACATGTATACGCTAGCTGACCCATTACAACCCCCGTATACTAACAAAAGCACAAAAAATAGAAAGTTGTAGATGGAATACAGATTTCCAGGTAATATTTCCTAAACTGTTTGACCACTCATAGTCGGTCACTCAACCAGATAACTACCTCTTCTAGGCTATAAAAGAAGAGGTAGGGGTCCCATTCGAAGAGAGAAAAATAAGAGCAAAGAAACTCTGCCAATTTTTGTATTCCCCTTGCCCTAATCTTTTGCAACCATTTTGTGAGAACTGAAGAAGAGAAGCATATGTAGAAGTGGTTGGTGCACAGTTGAAGAGGAGCCTAGGACCAGATTCGAGGAGCAATGGATGATATCACCATTGTAAGTTACTTTTGGGAGGTTAATAGGAAATAATTACTTTTCCCGTCTCTCCATATGAGGTGTTCAATATTCAGTTTTGATTATATTTTATTAGAACCTCTGACCCACTAATTCATATATAAGATGCATGTTTGGAGTTATGTGTTTGTCTGTTTATGAATGCAGGTTGGATTTGGGAGGATACTTGCAGTCAAGGAGAAACTGAATGCAAAAGGATCAACACCAAACGAGGAGTTCAAGGTACAATTATCGAATCCTTTTATCCTTGTGTTTTATGCATGAATGTGGGGTCTATGTCGGGATGATAGTAAAAAGTAGGAGACTTTAAAGGGTCATTTATGCATGCATTGCAAAACCCTTAGTGCTATTCCATAGGGGGTTTTCCCACCCACATCATCTATGGATTGAACCTGGATTCACAAGCATATTTCTTGTTCCTATGTCAAGCTTGTTAAAAAATGAAATAGATTTCTTCCCCCTCTTCAATTAAGTCAAGTACTTTGTTACATATAGTATTTGAAGCTTATTTTCATCCTCCTATGTCGTTGGATGAATCGAATCTTGGGGGGAAATGCTTATAGCCTTTGGACTTCATGTTGAAGTTGAGCCGCTAGTTTCTCAAGATGGGGGCTAAGTAACAACCATCCCAGTGTTATGCATTGGGAAATTTGGGAAATCCAAGCATAGTTTTCTATGGTTCAAGCTTGTGTAAAAATGAAAACACCTACCTCAAGCATAGTTTTCTCTGGTTCAAGCTTGTGTAAAAATGAAACCAAGTCCAAGCATAGTTTTGGCTAGTTTTAACGTTGTGTAAAAATAAAATCTATCCCAGGCATAGTTTTTTTTTTTTTTAAAGCTTGTGTAAAAATGAAAACAATCCCGAGCTTAGTCTTTGTTCTTTCTCATGCTCATAAATACATGATAATAAGTTACCGATGTTAGTCTTTGTTCTTCTCATTCTCGTAAATATGTGAGAATGTAACCAAGTACACTTTTATCACTTTTTAGGACTCGAAAAGGTTATATGAAAAAGGAACCCATTGGAGTTCCCTTTAAGTTCTTTTCAGACTCTCTAAACATTAAAAGATTGTCGAGCGACATTTTTTTTTCATGCTCATAAAAGTATTTGAGGGAAACGTTTGATGGGCAATAGGTTATCACTTTTTCAGTCTCGTCGAACTAATTTATGAAAAAAGAACTGAGAGAGTTCTCTTTAAGTGTTTTTCGGACTCTCTAAACATGAAAAACCCCCAAGTTTTCTCTCTTTGGACTCATTAAACAAACATCGAAAGGCCCATATGGGACCGGAGTTTTATTTAAGTGTTTTTCAGACTGTCTAAACATGAAAAACCCTCATGTGATGAGTCTTTTCCTGTTGACTTCATCTCATTATCCAGGAATTAGACTCAGAAACTAATTGGTACCTTGGAACTTGCATGCCTCAATGGCAGGTTTCCTCGCTTTCGACAGTGGGTTTCCATTATTGACCCATGATCAAGAGATTCCACTGAATGTTCAACTCCAACTCATTAATTTGTACCCATTCGATTGTACTAGTGTACCTTGGGAGTCATTGACATTAATGGTGATTTCCCTCGCACTTGTTAATGGTATCCATTAATGACCAATAATCAAGTGGTTTCTGCCATGTTCGAAATCAGCACATGTATTCACATGGTTAGATTCGTACTATAGAGTGATGGAGATGAAGACCCTAGATCTTTTCTAACAGATTTAGGTTGTGTTGGAGTATATTCAGATTGTACTGGTGCATAGATCCACGGTTTATGTCTCGTGGCTATGTTCAAATTTGAGTCTTTAACACATAGATCCACAGTGTATTTTTGGTGGCTATGTTCAGATTTGAGTCATAATGGCATGGATCCACAATGTATGTTTGGTGGACATGACCTGTCTTACTTGACATGGATCTTTGCATGTCAGCATTTATTCTTTGAGTCATTTGTATTATAAGTATGGGAATGCTTACCTCATTGATGATATATTTTGTATTGTATTTCCTTGTTTTTTGGCAGGTTTCTGACCGACGTGTTCCTTGTTCCCTACACACACTTGACAAAGTATTTCATCTATCACTATGTTCTAAATTCATACTTTGGGGGGCTCTCTGTTACACATTATTTTCATCACTCTTATGACCGTTAATGATGTAAACCTATCCTTTGTCTTTAAAAGGATCAGTGGCTTGAATTCCTAAAGAGAGAAGGGAGAATAACTTTTACTGAGAGGATAAGTTGTATTTTCCTTTGTAAAAACCCTATTAAGGAAGATTTTTGCATGTTGCACTATACATAGGGTGTGGAAATTCCTGATTTCCGCACTTTTCTCTATAGCTAGTTTGCGGATTTTTTGTAGGTTTCTCTATAGCTAGGGTGCAGAAATTCCTGTACATGGGAAAAATGAGCGTCTTCTCGATGCTTCTAGAAGGAGAAGATTTTATGGTGAGGTGGCCTCCAAACAATTTGGATCTTACTCACTTTCATGATTTAGTGGGACATCCTAACCTCATCACTTTATCCTCTTCATCTTATAAAAGGAGAGGATCTCTCATGGAAAAAGTTAGATTGGCTTGTTATTGAGTTTTGTAGCTTGGAGTTTTTGGAGCTTGTATATTTGTCTTTGAGATTTGCTTTGTCAAGATAGATTGTGAGTAGCTATCAGATCTACAGTCTCAGAATCCATGGGTTAGAAGTGTGTGGGAAGGAAGGAACTATTGGAAGGAACCTAAAAACATCAAGGCATCTAGTTGTATATTTCTTCCACATTCTTTAAATACAGATATACTTTTCTTTCCTATATGAATGTTATTTGTCCATATCGTATGATTCCTTGATCACATACATAGTTTCATATCAAATAGACTCTATTATTCTTGTCTTCATTGGCTTGTGCTTATTTGCAGATATTTCTCATAAACCTCATGATGAAGCTTGGATTGCATTGGCAAAGTTGGATCTTCAATATTTAAAAGGTATGTTCTAGATCCATTTCTCATTTGATAATTTAAATCTAAGGAAAGAGTAGTGTACTATCTTGTTTTGTTCTATTTTCGTAGTGAAGCTAGGGGTATTGATTTGTGTCCGCACTTAAAAACTAGCCTAATAACAAAGGAATAAACTAGCACTGAAAAGACGTCTATTCAAAACCATTTTAATGAGTGTGACAAAGACAAGATCACTCAGCAATCTTTTCAATTTTAAGTAGTCTGGAAAGAGATTAACTATGGACTCATAACCTTTTTCTAGATTTAGTCCCCTTAGCACGAAAAAGTATAAACTTTACTTAGGAGAACTCTCCTGGTGAGAATAATCTCTCGAGGTATACCTTTTTCCTCCTTAATCCATAGGCCACAAAAAGGGGTAAACTCATGCTAGTAGATGTTTTTCTGAATCAATTAATGAGTGTGAAATAAAAAGGTCACTCGACGATCTTTTCAATTTTAAGGAGTCTGAAAAGAGATTAACTATGGACTCCGTAGGGGATGTTCTTCTGGACCATTTTAACGAGTGCGAAGGAACAAGGTCACTCAACAATATTTTCAAATTTAGGGAGTCTGAAAAGAGCTTAACTATGGACTCTGTGGGGGTTCCTTTTTCGTAAATTTAGTCCCTCAGGCCCGAAAAAGGGTTAATGTTATACTTGAGAATACTCTTCTAGCGAACCAAAGTTCCTAAAGTATACATGTGTTCGTACAATTGACCATCCAGATCGAAAAAGGGGTAAACTACCGCCAGATAGACGTGCCTTCAAGTTTTAATTTGGCGAGCGTGAAGGACAACAAGATCGCTCGGAAATATTTTCATGTTTAGAGAGTCTGAAAAGGGCTTAAAGAAGATTCTAGGGGGCTACAAATGATGTATGAATTTGGTTCAGGTAGATCCCACTGCTAGTCTCAGACCAAGAGTCTCTTCGATAGTCAACTTGGAAAGTCTCCCAAAAGGGAAGAAAACAAAAACCATGGGGTATGTCCTCCCATGGTATAGAAATCGTAGTCATGCCTTCAAGGATAGCCTCATCTGAAGGCAATTCAAAATATGAGAAATCACGCAAACGAGGGTCGACAATCTCAAAGGGTGAAGTAAACTGACCATATTCCATATGATGATGGAGGCTCTGGCCAGGAATGGTAGAGTCTATCAATGAAGAATCAAAAGAATGAGGGCTTGAGGATCTACAAACAACGATATCATACTCAAAAGGATACTCAATATCACTTGGACCAAGAGGGGGAATCAAGGGCTCCCATGCTCCCATTGTATAAACCAATGGATCAATTGCTGAGACCAAGTCTCAAGAAGGAAAACATGATTTCACAGGTTCCTTCTCATAAGAAATTGAACACTAAGGATAAGATTCCACATAATTAACCCGTGGTAGGGTAGAGTCTACACAAACACTAGGAACATATAAAGGGGCATCCCGAACTAACGTCGAATTAGGATGGTGATTATCAGATGCCAGTTGGTCGATAGTGACAATGCTTCCATTATGAGGGAAATGCATCACCTGGAAGAGCGTAGACACCACAACATTCATATCATATACATAATCACACCTGAGAATCATATACATCTCATGTGAAGCAGACAAAAGCTCGGGAGATCCCAAGACTTTCCAAACCGAGGAGGATAAAATACTTTTAGAGGCTCCTTCATCCACAATACATCGATAAATGTTTTTTTAATTAACTTCAACCCTTATTTGAAAAGGTGCAGAAGAAGGAAGATGAGGCTCAAAAAGGTCATTCCAATCAAAGGAAACCATCCTAGGGCTTGGAGGGGGTGTGCTTGAAGAGAGAAGAATGCCCCCTTGTTCTGAAAGTACTGAACTGGAAATTATAAAAACATAGTTGGTAGACACATCACTCCCCAAGAGAAGAGTGGGATCCGTTGAAGACTACATCGTCATGATCACTTTCTCGACCAATGGTTGAATAGGCTGCGAGACTACATGGTCTAAAGGCACCTCAGCCCCCAAAAGAGGAGTGGGCAGTTGATGATTGCATCAGCATGACCACTTTCTCAACCAATGGTTGAATAGGCTGCAAGAATACATGGTCTAAATGAACCTCACCCCCCAAAAGAGGAGTGGGATCAGCCGATGACTGCATCGACATGACCACTTTCTCAACCAATGGCTAAATAGACTGTGAGGAAACCTCAAAAGACTCAGAATCAGAAGATCTTGCAGACAGGGACCACAATCTTCATACCTCTGGAAAGCCAGGGCATAAATGAGTAAGGTGATCTCCCTTGCAAAGATTACAAGGGAACTTAGGCTTACATCATATCCATCTAGGTTTCTCAACAAAATAAATTCCCCCAGCATGACTAGTAGTGGAAGGTTGCACATCTCCAACATGACTTACAGAGGTTGGTGATGGGTCGATAACATGACTCGCAGAGGCTACAGACCTATTGCCAGTATGACTAGTAGTGACTGGACTTTTTCCGCCAGTATGACTAGTAGTGACTGGACTTTTTCCGCCAGCATGACTTGCAGAGGTTGGGTGTTGGTCTTCAATGTGACTTGCAGAGGTTTTCAACCTATCTCCAACATGACTCGATGAGGTTGGTGATTTATTCTTCCTATTCTTCCTCTTTCTATTTCATTTATACTTTCGGTTATTAGTAACTGTACTTTCACCAGAGACGGGAGAAGGAGGAAAAGAAGACTTTGCTGACGAAGGAACATCAACATGGTTCCCATGACATAAAGTTCTTAACTGAGAAGCATCAAGAGCATTCAGGACATTTGGAATGGTGCCCAACCAAACTGGTAGTCCCACATTCAACCCAAGAATGTACAAAGTGGCCATCAAAGGGACACCAACATTTATGAAGAAAGGAAAAGCATAAGAATCCCCTTGCAAAGGGGTTCCTTGGATGGTATCGTCAGTAACTTTAGACATGAAGATCTTATACATAGGTTCTCCCCTTGTGGGATCATTCAAGTCCGTAAAAGTCTCACACACTGACTCTGGTGAACCAGTGTTATCAAAACAACGCCTATAAAGAGGCAACTCCACATTTCTAAGTGGAAGATCGAAATGTCTTCATGTTGGCCCTTGATCAAGTTTTGAGGATCCTTGGTCATGTGTGACCTATTTTTGGGACTTCGACAGGCTATCGAAGGAAAAACATAAGACAAAGCAAAGATCATGGAATCTCAGCCCCTTTTTAGGGATTTTTTGGACTTGGGATTATGTAATGGCTATGGGAATGTCGGCCCATGGGTTTACCCATGTTTAGGCCCTATTTTGTAATGTATAAATATATTTTAGGTGATGTAGTGAGTATAAAGGGCTAAGTGTGAATGACAAGTCAGTTGAAAGTGGTGTTGAGTGCAAGTAATAGTTGTAACTACTTTGTGTATGTTTGCAAGGCTAAGTGCAAGTGGCTATAAGGGACTGTATGTAGGCTTTGTGTTGTAACCTAGCTTGGGGAAGGAGGATCTAGAGAAGAGTGTGCAAATCTCTTGTCCTCTTCAAAGTCGATCTGAAGGCTTTGTGCATGTAAGAAGATTGAAGAAAGCTAATAAAGAAGATGAAGAGTTGGTGGGCACGGCCCCAGGGTGGGGGTGAACCACGTACATCCTGTGTTGTGAATTCTTTGTGAGATGTTGTGATGTGTTTATGTATTTACTTTTTTAGTTATTTGATATAGATGAATGATATAGATCTGTTGTTTATTTGTGCTTAATAATGAGAGTAAATGTTGGATCTGACCTATGTGAATGTGCTTACTACTTGAATCTGCTATATCTGATCTGTTTCATCATGCTAAGTGTTGCTAGATGCTAGATTTGGTTGAATACTGCGATGCTCTATAATTAGGGTTTTACCTTCGAAGTAGATATTGGTTAAACATTTATGAACTATATTTCTAAGTGCTTTGTCAAGGTGTTACAATCACAGATCTATGTCCCAGCTAAGGTTGTAGACACTGGAGTCCTGCAACCACCCCTGACTCTACCTCGGGTGAGACTTTATTTGCTTTGCAGGTGTTGCTGAAAGGGACAGTAGTTAGGGTTTTGTTGGTGCATTGTTGTAGCGTTGAACCCTGGGTCTTCCCCTGTGCAACCAAATGGTTCTGTTGCCGGGACCTAAAACTGTCATTGCTAGGAACTGAGGAAAAAGAAGCTCTATGTGAAGATCTCACATGAAACTATGAAAGCTCTATGCGTAGATCTGTTTCCCTAGTGCACAGTATTCTACTTAATTTGTGAAGCTTTGTGCTAACAAAAGAAGTATGATATGAAGAGAAGAGGTAAGATATGGAAGCTTTGTGCTTTGTTAAAGGTAAGATTAGTGGAAATTTTTATTTCTAAAGTACGGATCTGGGTATAATTGATAAATTTCATCCTAACTTGAAAAGTAGGGCACAGATAGATGAAAGAAGGTTTGATTTAAGTAGATCTAATAAGAATAGTGAAAGATATGTTATACCTGTGCATAGAAATAATGTTTGGACTAACAAATGGAAGCATGATCCTAGAAAGAATTTTTTGCAGGTTAACTACTATGATCCTAGTGCGCAGTATAGGAAAGGCTAGGGATCATTTAAGAGAAAGAGAGGATTAACCCTTTGTTACAGTTTCAGAAGACCGGGACATCTTGCTAAGGAATGTCTCGGTAGAAGACCTAGTTGTATTTGTTGTAAAGCTATGGACCATGAAGTTTTGGATTTCCCTATAAAAATTGCTAAGATTGAAAAAATGAATATGGAACAAGTATACCTTGATAAAGGTCAAGAAACTGAGACCTTGGTAGAACCCCAAAAGGAATCAGAGACTATACTATTATAGATGAAAGAAACCTTGAATCACCACTGAGATACTAATCTATCAAAGATCTTAAAAGAGAAAGAGAAAATATCAGTAAGAATAGGAGACTTTGACATTGACTATGTTCTGGATGAAGAAACACAGGTGAATGTCATGACAGAAGGAACTTGGGAAGCTATAGGAAAGACTGTTATGATTCCTTCATTGGGAGGAATAGGATTGTTTAGAGGAAAATTGATAACCCTATGTGGAAGACTTACACATATATCTATGAGCGCTCATGGAACTTCGACAGAGGAAAATTTTGAAGTTGTTAAATTTATTGAGAACAACGCTCCATTTACTATGTTACTAGGAAAACCCTAGGTCGAGAAGGATCAAACTAGAAGGAAAGAAGAATAACTCTTAGAGCAGAAAAAGAAAGAATTAAAAGATTTCATGACTAGGAGAATCACGCACTTGATTGAGGAATAGGAGAACAGATCGAAGCTATTTAACTTGGATGTCGAAGTTGAAAGAACCCATGAAGACTCACAGAAGACTGAAGAACCTACCCTAGATAAAGAAGAAGTATTACTCATGCACCCCACGAAGGAAACTCAATAGTGTGAAGTTACTATGCCAAAAGAAGACAAGAATCAGAATGGAAAGAGGAATAACGAGACGAAGCTCACCAAAAAGAAGGCTCGAAAGCTCAGCAAGAAGAGAGAAAAGATTGAAAAGTTATAGAAGGTGCCAGAGGGAACTTCGTAGAAGGACTATTTTCAAAACTGGAACTTTGTAGGGATATCAGAACAACATCACATGGAATTTATCCATGGCGAAGCAATATAGCCCTTGGGAATAGTGTAACTGTTAGACCAACACCACGAATGGTTAGAACAATATTTGTGGTCATAAATCCCACCATCAGACCGTTGAGACTATGCGAGAATGGGAAGAAATAAATTAATGAAGGCTTCTCGCCCATTGGAGAGATCCATTACGTTGCTTCCTACTTATTCCATCGATTGTTGCACCGAGAACACTTTTACGAATTGTATGAGAGAGAACTCATTGCTAACGTGTTGTGATTAGTAAGATCAACATCATTTCTACTATTTTGCGCATTCATTCATCCATCCGATCCAAGCGTGTATGTCAGAAGAGCTCAGCGCCGTAGAGAAAATCATCGAAGAAGTTCTCATCGATCTCATGGATGAGAAAGTAATGTCTGTAAGCATTCAAGCGTCCTCGATGAGAGGAGTGCAAGCCTCTCCATTGACCACTCATGGATCTAGGCCATCCCAAGTTGTCACAGAAAAGAGAACCAAGCATAGAGATGACCTAGAAAATGCAAAGCTTATCCCGACCATATTTCCCGACTACATCCCGCTTCTGGCTGGTGCGGTGAGTCGTGATAGTGTGACGAGAGATTTTGAGTACAACATGGTTACTTCGTACCTCCCGAAGGGATATGCACAGTAGGACAAGATCACAATGTTGAAGTTCAACAACTTCAACCTAGGATACCGCAAGAACCATAGTATGCTCGCCCCATATAAATACTTAACCAGGACGAAGGGGAAGAACTCGAAAACAATCCTCCAGCAATGGACGATGAACCTCGTGCAGTCCACCCTGTTGAATGTAATGAAAATCCCACACTTTGCAAGGAACTAGGAAGTTAACGCCTATGTCAAGCTCCCACTTTCATGTTACCATGGAGGCTACTTATGGCTAGACTGTTGTATCACATTCGATCCGACGTTGATGCATACGATCATCGGATTTAGTATGCAAGGACCCGACCCATAGGAATTCTATCCAGGAAGAGCCACAGATCGCATGTTAGCATAGAAGATTAAGGATACCTACGGGGTTGTTGAGAAGGGGATGCGAGGCTACAAGGTAGCTTCCATCCAGAATGGCACAGTGCACCTAGCATGCCAATTAATCGTAGGAAAGATTGTGAGAAAGAACAGACCCACGTAGGTCATAGGATTTGTCGTTGAACTCGTAGGGAAATGCATGGAAGGCCTATAGGTGAACTGGGTGAAGTACCTAGTTAATCAACTGGAATTGGACTGTCACGAAGCACATTATCAGGGATACGAGTTCCACTTTAGCTGGCTGCTTATCCTCATCGCATTTGTTCCTTGGGAGATGCCGAAAGGTGAGACCTTCCCAAAAATTGAACCATTCGAGCCACTCGCTACGAAGTTCACCACGCTCTGGTACTCGAGTGACATGGGAAAATAATGGCAGTCGAATGCATTTTTTCACACATATTATCTCCAGATGAAGAGAGCCATCGATGCTAAACCTCGCATGACGTCGAACACCCTACAGTGGTTCACACCCCTGATGAAGTTCCACGCAGTTCGACACTTCCTCTATATTACTACGTGAGAAAACAAATATAAGGAGAACCTTAAGTCATACTACAAGATCACAGAAGAGGACCTCAAGGAGATCTCCAAGAATTGGTCAAAATACCTCCTTATCCCCGCTGACCCTTCAGAGATGTCTGACCCCGAACTTGATAGCTTGGAGGCCACTCACAAGGAACATGACACTCCCAAACCCAGTAGAAGGAAGAGCGAAGAAGTTCAAGACTTAAGTAGCACATCAGAGAAGATTGCTTCAATATCACGTGACCGAGGGGGTGATGAAGAAGTAGAAGAAATAAATGGAAAAGAAGGTGAGAATAAGAAAGGCGAAGGAACACCGCCTAGAAACGAGGATGATCCCCTAAAGAGGATGAAGGTTTGTCCCTAGAAACCCTCTTCCCTAAAAAAATCTGGAGCCACTTTGACCAGGATGCAGACTGTGCTCACTGTCGATGATTTTGACTTCATCATCGTAATTGTGAATGATGCCTCACAAGAAATATTGTAGAAACAAGAATTCAAGCAGGAGGAGATGTACGACAGAATTAAGGTCAAGATCTGAGGAGTACAACAGGCCCTTTATTCCAATCGCACAGCGTCCACTGCGACCCTTCCATCGACAGAACCAAAGCTAGGATATGAGCAAACCCAACTCCAAATACTAGCTAATGTGACTGAGGCTCGCCTTCGTTGTGCACAAGAAGAAATAGAACAAGATGTTAGTCAACTGAGAGGGGGGGGGTGAATCAGTTGTTACCGTGCTTAAACAATTATGCTTCTTTTAAACTCTTTGCCGAGTCACTAAATGATGATCACAATAATGTAGGGGAATAAACAATGGCATATTCAGCATCAGTCAT
>ML783371.1:78321-95988 GCA_009831015.1 Picea engelmannii | reverse complement strand
GGTTCTCGGTCTCTTTCCTATGCTTCGTGCGCATATAAGACTGCTATTCCTCCTGAGCTTGATTTCCTTTGTCTTCTGTTTTCCTGTCATCTTCACTGTTGTACTTGCCATCAATGACAAGCGACAAGCATAACACTTTCCAACACAAGCCACCCATGCCTTGAAGCAAGTGCAATAAGTAATAGTAGAACAATGTTGAGTTGCAGAGCAGGAGAAGGTTTCCCTCCAAACAAAGTTTAAAGAGGAGAAAGCACAGATTCAACATGAAAAAGAATAGTTGCTCACAGAGCAACTCGAAGTGCAAGAAGCATTCAACAGAGAACTTCTTTCAATGACAGGTTTAGAGCCAAAGGCAGAAGACCAAGTCGCACATCAAGTAGACCATCTTGCAGAAGCTATCCAGAAGCTACAACAAAGAATAGCATACTTAGAGCTCTGCACAGTGCCCGACACCCCGCAGGATGTGAGGGATCAAAGGGAAGCAACTTCTCGAGGCACGGTTGAAAGAATAAAAGACCTCACCTTGAAATGTAAACAAATGAGTAATCATAGTGCCCAGACATATGAGCGACTCACTGAGAATCTAGAAATGAAGACACTTGAATCACAACTCCAAGAGGTGAAGTATCAAGAAGAAACAATACAGGCGGAGTTGAATCCCCTCTCAGCTTTTGAAATAATGAAGTGATCTCAAGAGAAGGTCCACACCATTCAAATCAAATTCATGGAAGTGACTGAGAGTCTCCAACCTATATAGGATGAGGCTTGCCAATTTTTCGTAGAGATTGAAGGCTGAGGAGCAGAACTATAAAAAGTCATCATTGCACTAGAAAAACGCCCAGAGGGACCTGTCAACGAAGTTGTTATCCAAGAGTTCGCTAAGAAGGAGGTCGTGGCACAGCAACAAGTTGAAGCATATCAAGCCAAGCTTGATACTTTTGAGGTAGAATTATCCATATCAGAGTGATTTGGGACGATTCATAGGTGAGTGTTGGGGGCATGTTGGCCCTTGACCAATTTTTGAGTATCCTTGGTCATGTGTGACCTATTTTTGGGACTTCGACAAGATGTCGAAGGCGAAGCGCAAGACAAAGAAGAGATCACAGAATCTCGGCCCCCTTTTAGGGATTTTTGGGATTTGGGATTATGTAACGAGTATGGGGATGTTAGCCCATCAATTTACCCATGTTTAGGCTCGATTTTGTAACGTCTAAATAGATGTTAGGCGACATAGTGAGTATAAATGGCTAAGCGCGAATGACAAGTCAGTTGAAAGTGGTGCTGAGTGAAAGTAACAGTCTTAATTGCTTTGTGTATGTTTTCAAGGATGAGTGCAAGTGGTTGTAAGGGAATGTATGTAGGATTTTTTATGTAACCTAGCTTGGGGAAGGAGGATCTACCGAAGAGTGTGAAAACCTCCTATCCTATGCAAAGTCGATCTGAAGGCTCTGTGCATGTAAGAAGATTGAAGAAAGCTAATAAAGAAGATGAAGAGTTGGTGGATGTAGCCCTAGGGTGGGGGTGAACCACGTACATCTTGTGTTGTGAATGCTTTGTGCGATGTGTTGATGTGTTTATGTATTTACTTGCTTAGTTCTTTGATATAGATGAATGATAGGTAGATTTGTTGTTGCTTTGTGCTTAATAGTGATATTAAATGATGGATCTGACCTGTGTGAATGTGCTTAGTGCTTGAATCTGCTAGATATGTTCTGTTTCATCATGCTAAGTGTTGCTTGATGCTATATCTAGTTGAATACTGTGATGCTATGTAATTAGGCTTTTACTTGCGAACTAGATACTGGTTAAAAATTGATGAACTATATTGTTAGGTGCTTTGTCAAGGTGTTACAATCAAAAATGTGTGTCCCAGCTAAGGTTGCAGACACTGGAGTCCTGCAACCACCCTTGCCTCTACCTCATATGAGACTTCATCTTCTTCGTAGGTGTTTCCGAAAGGGCTGGTAGTTAGGGTTTTGCTGGAGCATTGTTGTAGCGTTGAACCTTGGGTCTACTCCTGTGCCAACAAATGGTTCCGTTAATGGGACCTGAAACTGTGATTGTTGGGAACTAAGGAAAAATAAGCTCTATGTGAAGATCTGACATGAAACTGTGAAAGCTCTGTGCATAGATCTGTTGCCCTAGTGTGCAATATTCTGCTTAAGTTGTGAAGATCTATGCTAAGAAAAGAAGTCTGATCTAAAGAGAAGAGGTAAGATCTGGAAGCTTTGTGTTTTGTTAAAGGTAAGATTAGTGGAAATTTTTATTTCTAAAGTATGGATCTGGGTATGTTTGATAAATTTCATCCTAGCTTGAAAAGTAGGGCACAACTAGATGAAAGAAGGTTTGATTTGAGTAGATATGATTAGAATAGTGAAACATATGTTATACCTATGCATAGAAAGAATGTTTGGACTAACAAATGGATGCAGGATCCTAGAAATAATTTTTTGCAGGTTAACTACTATGATCCTAGTGGGTAGTACAGGAAAGGATAGGGATCATTTAAGAGAAAGAGTGGATTAACCCTTTGTTATAGTTGTAGAATATCGAGACATCTTGCTAAGGAATGTCCTGGTAGAAGACCTAGTTGTGCTTGTTTTAAAGCTATGGACCATGAAGTTTTGGATTTCCCTATAATGATTGCTAATCTTGAAAAAATGAATATGGAACAAGTATACCCTGAGAAAGGTCAAGAAACTGAGACCTTGGCAGAACCACAGAAGGAATTAGAGGTTGTACTATTACAGATGAAAGAAACCCTTAATGACCACCGAGATACTAATCTATCAGAGATCTTAAAAGAGAAAGAGAAAATAGAAGTAAGAATAGGAGACTTTGACATTGACTATGGTCTAGATGAAGAAACACAGGTGAATGTCATGAAATAAATAATTTGGGAAGCTGTAGGAAAGCCTGCTATGATTCCTTCATTGGGAGGAATAGGCATGTTTAGAGGAAAATTGATAACCCTATGTGGAAGACTTACCCAGATATATATGAGTGCTCATGGAACTTCGATAGAGGAAGATTTTGAGTTTGTTAGTTTTATTGAGAACAACGCTCAATTTACTATGTTACTAGGAAAACCCTGGATCGAGAAGGATCAAACTAGAAGGAAAGAAGAAGAAGTCTTAGAGCAGATAAAACAAGAATTAAAAGATTTCATGACTAGGAGAGTCATGCACTTGATTAAGGAATAGGAGAATAGATCGAAGATATTTAACTTGGATGTCGAAGTTGAAAGAACCCATGAAGACTCACAGAAGACTGAAGCACCTACCCCAGATAAAGAAGAAGCATTACCCATGCACCCCACGAAGGAAACTCAACAACACGAAGTTACTATGCCAAAAGAAGACAAGAATCAGAATGGAAAGAGGAATAATGAGACAAAGCTAACTGGAAAGAAGGCTCGAAATCTCAGCAAGAAGATATCAAATATCAAAAAGTTACAGAAGGTTCCATAGGGATCTTCATAGAAGGAAAATTTGCAAAACTGGAACTTCTCCGGGATATCAGAACAACGTTGCATGGAATTTCGCCATGGAGAAGAAATATAGCCGTTGGGAATAGTATAATCATTAGACCGATGCCACTAACGATTAGAACAACATTTATGGTCAGAAAGCCAACCACCAGACCATTGGGATTGTGCCAAAACAGGAAGAACTGAATTAATAAAGGCTTCTCGCCCGCTGGAGAGGTCCATTATGTTGTTGCCTACTTATTCTGTCGACTGTTGCACCAAGAACACTTTTGCGAATTGTATCAAAGAAAACGCATTGCTACCACGTTGTGATTAGTAAGATCAAAATCAGTTCTATTGTTTTGCGCATTCATTCATCCATCCGATCCAAGCCAATATGTCAGACGAGCTCAACACCGTGGAGAAAATCGTCGAAGAAGTTCTCATCGATCTCATGGCCAAGAAAGTAATGTCTGCAAGTATTCAAGAATCCTCAATGAGAGGAGTGAAAGCCTCTTCATCGACCGCTCGTGGATCTAGCCCATCCCAAGTTGTCACAGAAAAGAGAACCAAGAAAAAAGATGACGTAGCAAATGCGAAGCTGATCTCGACCATCTTTCCTGACTACATATAACCTCTGGCCGGCATGGTGAGTCGTCATAGTGTGCCGAGAGATTTTGAGTACACCATGGTTACTACATACCTTCTGAAGCAGATACGTGTAGTTCAAGCATAGCAGGACAAGATCACAATGTTGAAGTTCAACGACTTCAACCTAGGAGACCGTAAGAACCATAGTATGCTCGCCCCATATAAATACTTAACCAGGATGAAGGGGAAGAACTCGAAAAGAATCCCCCAGCCATGGATGATGAACCTCGCGCAGTCCACCCTATTGAATGTAATGAAAATCCCACACTTTGGAAGGCACCGGGAAGTGAACGCCTGTTTCAAGCTCCTACTTTCATGTTACCATGGCGGCTACTTATGGATAGACTATCATATCACAATCGATCCGACGTTGATCCATAGGATCATCGGATTGAGTATGAAGGGACCTGACCCGAAGGACTTCTATCTAGGAAAATCCACAGATCTCACGATAGCACAGAAGATCAAGGATACCTACGATGATGTTGAGAAAGGGAAGTGAGGGTACAAGGTAGCTTCCATCCATAATGGCACAGTGCACCTAGCATGTCAATTAATCACAGGAAATATTTTGAGAAAGAACATACCCACGCAGGTCACAGGTTTTTTCATTGACCTCACAGGGAAATGCATGGAATCCCTATAGATGAACTGGGCGAAGTACCTAGTTAATCACTGGAATTGGACTGTCATGAAGCATGTGATTAGGGCTACGAGTTCCACTTTAGTTTCCTCCTGATCCTCATCGTGTTTATTTCTTGGGTGATGCCGGAAGGTGAAACCTTCTTGGACATTGAACCATTCAATCCACTCGTTGTGAAGTTCACCATGCTATAGTACTCGAGTGACATCGGAAAACAGTGGCAGTCGAATGTAGTTTTTCACACATATTATCTCTAAGGGAAGAGAGCCATCGAAGTTGAACCTTGCATGATGCCGAACACCATATAGCAGTTCAAACCCCTCATGAATTTTTGCACAGATCGACACTTCCTCTATATTACTGCGTGAGCAGACGAACATAAGGAGGAGATTCAGTCATACTACAATCTCATAGAAGAGGACCTCGAGGAGATCACAAAGGACTGGTCAGCATACCTCCTTATCCCCACTAACCCTACAGAGATGTATGACCCCGAACATGATAGCTCGGAGGTCGCTCACAAGGAACATGACACACCAGGACCTAGCAGAAGGAAGAAGACTGAAGAAGTCCAAGACTTAAGAAGAGCATCAGAAAATACTTCTTCAATATCACTTGACCGAGGGGGTGATGATGAAGTAGAAGAAATAAATGGAAAATAAAATGAGCAGAAACAAGGTGAAGTAACACCTCCTAGAGATGAGGCTGATCCCCTAAAGAAGAGGAAGGTTTCTCCCCCGAAAACCTCTTCCCGGAAGAAATCCAGAGCCACTTTGACCAAGATGCATACTATGCTCACTATCAATGATTTTGACTTCATCATCGAAGTTGTGAACAATGCCTCGTAGGAAATATTATAGAAAAAAGAAGCCAAGCAGGAAAAGATGTACGAAACAATTGAGGTCAAGCTTCGAGTAGTACAACAACCCCTTTCATCCAGTCACGAAGTGTCCATTGCGCCCCTTCCATGGGGAGAACCAGAGTTGGGAAATGAGCCAACCCAACTTCGAAGACTAGCTGATGTGACTGAAGCTCGCCTTCGTCGCGCACAAGAAGAAACAGAACAATCCACCCAGGCCTTGAAGCAAGTGCAAGAAGTAATAGTAGAACAACAACGAGTTGCAGAGTAGGAGAAGGTTTCCCTCCAGACAAAGTTTGAAGAGGACAAAGCACAGATTCAATAGGAAAAAAAATAGTTTCTCGCAGAGAAAATTGAAGTGAAAGAAGTCAACAGAGCACTTCTCTCGGTGAAAGGATTATAGCCAAAGGCAGAAGACCGAGTCACACATCAAGTAGACCAGCTCGCAAAATCTATCCACACTATTCAGAGAAAATTCATGGAAGTGACTCAGAGGCTCCAACCTATATAGGATGAGGCTTGCTAACTGTTCATAGAGATCGAAGGCCGAGGAGCAGAACTAGAACAAGTCGTCACTGCAGAAGAACAATGCCTAGAGGGACCTGTCAATGAAGTAGTTATCCAAGAGTTCGATGAACATGAGGTCATGGCACAACAACAATTCAAAGCAGCTTGAGCCAAGCTCGAGAATTTTGAGGCAAAATTATCTAGATCAGAGTGACTCGGGACGAGTCACAAGTGAGTGTTCGGGGATTGTTGGCCCTTGACCAAGTTTTGAGGATCCTTGGTCATGTGTGATATATTTTTTGGACTTCGACAGGCTGTAGAAGGTGGAGCACAAGACGAAGCAAATATCGCGGAATCTCGGCCCCCTTTTAGGGATTTTTGGGATTTAGGATTATGTAACAAGTATGGGGATGTCGACCCATGGGTTTACCCATGTTTAGGCCTGATTTTGTAATGTACAAATAGATGCTAGGAAATGTAGTGAGTATAAATGGATAAGTGTGAATGACAAGTCAGTTGAAAGTGGTGTTGAGTGCAATTAATAGTTGTAAGTGCTTTGTGTATGTTTGCAAGGCTGAGTGCAAGTGGTTGTAAGGGATTGTATGTAGGCTTTGTGTTGTAACCTATATTGGGGAAGGAGGATCTAGCAAAGAGTGTGAAGATCTCCTGTCCTCTGCGAAGTCGATCTGAAGGATCTATGCATGTAAGAATATTGAATAAAGCTAATAAAGAAGATGAAGAGTTGGTGGACGTAGCCCCAGGGTGGGGGTGAACCACATACATCCTGTGTTGTGAATTCTTTGTGTAATGTGTTGATGTGTTTATGTATTTACTTGATTAGTTCTTTGATATAGATGAATGATAGGTAGATATATTGTTTCTTTGTGCTTAATAGTGAGAGTAAATGATGAATTCGACCTGTGTGAATGTGCTTAGTGACTGAATCTACTAGATCTGGTTGAATACTGCGATGCTCTGTAATTAGGGTTTTACCTGCGAAGTATATATTGGTTAAACATTGATGAACTATATTGCTAAGCTATTTTTCAAGGTGTTACAATCACATATCTGTGTCCCAGCTAAGGTTACAGACACTCGAGTCCTGCAACCACCCCTACCTCTACCTCGGGTGAGACTTCATCTGCTTCTTAGGTGTTGCCAAAAGGGTCGGCAGTTAGGGTTTTGTTGGTGCATTGTTGTAGCATTGAACCCTCAGTCTACCCCTGTGCCAACAAATGGTTCCGTTGTCGGGACCTGAAACTGTGTTTATTGGGAACTGAGGAAAAAGAAGCTCTATGTGAAGATTTGACATGAAACTGTGAAAGATCCGTGTGTATATATGTTTCCCTAGTGCATAGTATTCTACCTAATTTGTGAAGCTCTGTGTTGAGAAAAGAAGTTCGATCTGAAGAGAAGAGGTAAGATTTGGAACCTTTGTTCTTTGTTAAAGGTAATATTAGTGGAAATTTTTATTTCTAAAGAATGGATCTAGGTATGTTTGATAAATTTCGTCCTATCTTGAAAAGTAGGGCACAACTAGATGAAAGAAGGTTTGACTTGACTAGATCTGATAAGAGTAGTGAAAGATATGTTATACCTATGCATAGAAATAATTTTTGGACTAACAAATGGATGGAGGATCCTAGAAATAATTTTTTACAGGTTAACTACTATGATCCTAGTGCGTAGTACAGGAAAGGTTGGGGATCATTTAAGAGAAAGAGAATATTAACCCTTTGTTACAGTTGCAGAAGACTAGGAAATATTTCTAAGCATTGTCCTGGTAGAAGACCTATTTGTATTTGTTGTAAAGCTATGGACCATGAAGTTTTGGATTGCCCTAGAATGATTGCTAAGCTTGAAAAAATGAATCTAGAACAAGTAGACCCTGAGAAACGTCAAGAAATTGAGACCTTGGCAGAACCCCAGAAGGAATCAGAGACTATACTATTACAGATGAAAGAAACCATGAATGACCACCGAGATACTAATCTATCAGAGATCTTAAAAGAGAAAGAGAAAATAGAAGTAAGAATAGGAGAATTTGACATTGACTATGTTATGGATGAAGAAACACAGGTGAATGTCATGATAGAAAGAACTGGGAAGTTGTAGGAAAGCCTGCTATGATTCCTTCATTGGGAGGAATGGGATTTTTTAGAGGAAAACCGATAACCCTATGTGGAAGAGTTACCCAGATATCTATGAGTGCTCATGGAACTTCGACAGAGGAAGATTTTGAGGTTGTTAAATTTATTGAGATGAGCGCCCCATTTACTATGTTACTAGGAAAACCCTAGATCGAGAAGGATCGGACTAGAAGGAAAGAAGAAGAAGTCTTAGAGAAGAAAAAGAAAGAATTAAAGATTTCATGACTAGGATAATCATGCACTTGATTGAGGAAAAGGAGAACAGATCAAAGTTATTTAACTTGGATACTGAAGTTGAAATAACCCATGAAGACGCACAGACGACTGAAGCACCTACCCCAGATAAAGAAGAAGTATTACCCATGCACCCTACGAAGGAAACCCAACAGCACGAAGTTGTTATGCCAAAAGAAGACAAGAATCGGAATGGAAAGAGGAATAAAGAGACGAATATCACCGGAAACATGGCTCGAAAGATCAAAAATAAGAGAGGAAAGATCAAAAAGTTATAGAAGGTTCTAGAGGGAACTTCACAGAAGGAAAATTTGCAAAACTAGAACTTCGTCGGGATACTAGAACAACGCCACATGGCATTTCGCCATGGCAAAGCAATATAGCCGTTGGGAACAATATAATCATTAGACCAATGCCACAAATGGATAGAACGACATTTATGGTCATAAATCCCACCATCAGACCGTTGGCACTACGCCAGAACGGGCAGAACTGAACTAATGAAGGCTTCTCCCCCATTGGAGAGATCTGTTACATTGCTTCCTACTTATTCTGTCGATTCTTGCACCAAGAACACTTTTTTGAATTGTATCAGAGAGAACTCAATTCTACCGCACTGTGATTAGTAATATCGACATCAGTTCTATTGTTTTGTGCATTCATTCATCCATACGATCCAAGCATGTATGTCAAATGAGCTCAGTTCCGTGGAGAAAATCGTCAAAGAAGTTCTCATCGATCTCATGGCCGAGAAAGTAATGTCTTCAAGTATTCAAGCATCCTCGATGAGAGGAGTGCAAGCCTCTCCATCGACCACTCGTGGATTTGGGCCATCCAAAGTTTTCACAAAGAAGAGAACCAAGCACAGAGATGACCTAGAAAATGTGAAGTTGATCCCAACCATATTTCCTAACTACATCCCGCCTTTGGCCAGTGCGGTGATATGTGATAGTGTGCCAAGAGATTTTGAGTACACCGTGGTTACTGCGTACCTCCTGAAGGGGATACGCACAGTTCAAGCACAGTAGGACAAGATCGCAACGTTGAAGTTCAGTGACTTCAACCTAGGAGACCACAAGAACCATAGTATGCTCACCCCATATAAACACTTAACCAGGACAAAGGGGAAGAACATGAAAATAATCCCCCAGCCATGGATGATGAACCTCGCGCAGTCCACCCTGTTGAATGTCATGAAAATCCCACACTTTGGAAGGCATCAGGAAGTTAATGCATGTGTTAATATCCTACTTTCATGTTTCCATGATGGCTACTTATGGCTATACCTTCGTATCACAGTCGATCTGACACTGATCCATAGGATCACCGGATTAAGTATGCAAGGACCCAACCTGCAAGACTTCTATCCAGGAAAGGCCACAGATTGTGCATTAGCACAGAAGATCTAGGATACCTACTACGATGTTGAAAATGGGACGTGAGGCTACAAGGTAGCTTCCATCCAGAATGGCGCAGTGCGCCTAGCATGCCAATTAATCACAGGAAATCTTGTGAGAAAGAAAATACCCACGCAGGTGATAGGGTTTGTCATTGACCTCGCGGGGAAATGCATGGAAGGCCTACAAATGAACTGGGTGAAGTACCTAGTTAATCAGCTGGAATTTGACTATCGCAAAGCACATGATCAGGGCTACGAGTTCCACTTTAGCTAGCTCATGATCCTCATCACGTTTATTTATTGGGAGATTCCAGAAGGTACGACCTTCCTGGACATTCAATCGTTCGAGCCACTCGCTACGAATCTCACCATGCTCTAGTACTCAAGCCACATGGGAAAATAGTGGCAGTCGAACGCATTTTTTCACACATATTATCTCCAGTTGAAGAGAGCCATCGAAGTTGAACCTCACATGACATCGAACACCCTACAACGGTTTAGACCCCTCATGAAGTTCCACTTAGATTGACATTTCCTCTATATTACTGTCCAAGAAGACGAACATAAGGAGGAGATTCAGTCATACTAAAATATCATGGAAGAGGACCTCGAGGATATCACCAAGGACTGGTGAGCAAACCTACTTATCCCTACTGAGCCTACAGGGATGTCTGACCCAGAACTTGACATATCGGAGACCGCTCACAAGGAACATCACACACCTAGACCCAGCAGAAGGAATAAGACTGAAGAAGTCCAAGACTTAAGAAGTGAATCATAGAATACTTCTTCAATATCACCTAACCGAGGGGGTGATGACGAAGTAGAAGAAATAAAGGGAAAAGAACATGAGCAGAAGCAAGGCAAAGTAACATCGCCTAGAGATGAGGTTGATCCCTTGAAGAAGGGGAAGGTTTCTCCCTCAAAAACCTCTTCCCGGAAGAAATATAGATCCACTTTGACCAAGATGCAGATTGTGCTCACTATTGATGATTTTAACTTCATCATCGCAGCTGAGAAGGATTCCTCGTAGGAAATATTGCAGAAACAAGAAGCCAAGCAGGAGGAGATGTACGACAGAATTGAGTTCGAGCTCCAAAGAGTACAACAGGCCCTTTAGTCCACTTGCACAATGTCCACTGCGGCCTTGCCATCGGGAGAACCAGAGTTGGGAGATGAGCTAGCCCAACTCCAAAGACTAGATGATGCAACTAAAGCTCACCTTCAGCATGCACAAGAAGAAATAGAACATGCCACTCAGGCCTTGAAGCAAGTGCAAGAAGTAATAGTAGAACAATGCCAAGTTGTAGAGCAGGAGAAGGTTTCCCTCCAGACAAAGTTTGAAGAGGAGAAAGCACAGATTCAATAGGAAAAAGAACAGTTTCTCGTAGAGCAGATCAAAGTGCAAGAAGTAGTCAATAGAGCACTTTGCTCGGTGATAGGATTAGAGCCAAAGGAAGAATCCTGAGTCGCACATCAAGTATACTAGCTCACAAAAGATATCCATAAGCTACAACAAAGAATAGAAGACTTAGAGCTCCACACTGTGAGGGATCAAAGGGAAGGAACTACTCGAGGCACAGTTGAAAGAATCAAGGACCTCGCCTTGGAATTTAAACAAATGAGTAATCGCAGTGCCCAGACATATGAGTGACTCACTGAGAATCCAAAACTGAAGACACTGGAGTCACAGCTCCAAGAGGTGAAGTATCAAGCAAAAACAATACAAGCGCAGTTGAATCCCCTGTCAGTTGTTGAAAGAATGAAGTGATCCCAAGAGCATCACACTGCTCAACGACAGGTCCACACCATTCAGAGAAAAGTCATGGAACTGACTCAAAGGCTCCAACCTATACAGGATGAGGCTTGCCAACTATTCGTAGAGATCGAAGGCCGAGGAGAAGAACTAGAACAAGTCATCACTGTCGGAGATCAATGTCTAGAGGGACCTATCAAGGAATTTGTTATCCAAGAGTTCGCTAAATAGGAGGTCGTGGCACAACAACAAGTTGAAGCAGCTCGATCCAATATAGAGGATTTTGAGGTATAATTATCTAGATCAGAGTGACTCGGGATGAGTCATAGGTGAGTGTTGGGGGCCTATTGGCCCTTTACCAAGTTTTGAGGATCCTTGGTCATGTATGACTTATTTTTGGGACTTCGACAGGCTGTCAAAGGCAAAGCACAAGACAAAGTGGAGATCACAAAATCGCAGCCCCCTTTTAGGGATTTTTGGGATTTGGGATTATGTAACGGGTATGGGGATGTCATCCCATGGGTTTACCCATGTTTATGCCCGATTTTGTAATGTATAAATAGATGCTAGGTGATGTAGTGAGTATAAATGGCTAAGTGTGAATGACAATTTAGTTGAAAGTGGTACTGAGTGCAAGTAATAGTTGTAAGTGCTTTGTGTATGTTTGCAAGGCTGAGTGGAAGTGGTTGTAAGGGACTATATGTAGGCTTTATGTTGTAACCTAGCTTGGGAAAGGAGGATCTAGCGAAGACTGTGCAGACCTCATGTCCTCTGCGAAGTCAATATGAAGGCTCTGTGCATGTAAGAAGATTGAAGAAAGCTAATAAAGAAGACGAAGAATTGGTGGATGTATCCCCAAGGTGGGGGTGAACCATGTACATCCTGTGTTGTGAATTCTTTGTGCAATGTGTTGATGTGTTTATGTATTTACTTGCTTAGTGCTTTGATATAGATGAATGATAGGTAGATTTGTTGTTGCTTTGTGCTTAATATTGAGAGTAAATGTTAGATCTGACCTGTGTGAATGTGCTTAGTGATTGAATCCCCTAGATCTGATCTGTTTCGTCATGCTAAGTGTTGTTAGATGCTAGATATGGTTGAATACTGTGATGCTATGTAATTAGGGTTTTACCTGTGAAGTAGATACTAGTTAAACATTAATGAAATATATTTCTAAGTGCTTTGTCAAGGTGTTACAATCATAGATCTGTGTCCCAGCTAAGGTTGCAGACACTGGAGTCCTGCAACCACCCCTGCCTCTACCTCAGGTAAGACTTCATCTTCTTCACAGGTGTTGCTGAAAGGGTTGCTAGTTAGGGTTTGTTGGTGTGTTGTTGTAGCGTTGAACCCTGGGTATGCCCCTGTGCCAACAAATGGTTCCATTTCCGGGACCTGAAACTATGATTGTTTGGAACTAAGGAAAAAGAAGCTCTATGTGAATGTCTAACACAAAACTGTGAAATATCTGTGTGTATATCTGTTGCCCTAGTGCGCAATATTGTAATTAATTTGTGAAGCTCTGTGTTGAGAAAAGAAGTTTGATTTGAAGAGAAGAGGTAATATTTGGAAGATTTGTGATTTGTTAAGGTAAGATTAGTGGAAATTTTTATTTCTAAAGTATGGATCTAGGTATGTTTGATAAATTTTGTCCTAGCTTGAAAAGTAGGGCACAACTAGATGAAAGAAGGTTTGATTTGAGTAGATCTGATAAGAATAGTGAAAGATATGTTATACCTATGAATAGAAAGAATGTTTGGACTAACAAATGGATGCAGGACTATAGAAAAAAAAATTTGTAGGTTAACTATTATGATCCTAGTGCGCAATACAGGAAAGGTTGGGGATCATTTAAGAGAAAGAGAGGATTAACCCTTTGTTACAGTTGTAGAAGATCGGGACATCTTACTAAGGAATGTCCTGGTAGAAGACCTAGTTGTATTTGTTGTAAAGCTATGGACCATGAATTTTTGGATTGCCCTAGAATGATTGCTAAGATTGAAAAAATGAATATGGAACAAGTATACCCTGAGAAAGGTCAAGAAACTGAGACCTTGGCAGAACCCCAGAAGGAATTAGAGATTGTACTATTATAGATGAAAGAAACCCTAAATGACCACCGAGATACTATTCTATCAGAGATACTAAAAGAGAAAGAGAAAATAGAAGTAAGAATAGGAGACTTTGACATTCACTGTGTTCTGGATGAAGAAATATAGTTGAATGTCATGACAGAAAGAACTTGGGAAGTTGTAGGAAATCCTGCTATGATTCCTTCATTGGGAGGAATAGGATTTTTTAGAGGGAAACTGATAACCCTATGTGGAAGACTTACCCAGATATCTATGAGTGCTCATGGAACTTCAACGAAGGAATATTTTGAGGTTGTTAAATTTATTGAGAACAACGCTCTATTTGTTGTGTTACTAGGAAAACCTTGGATCAATAAGGATCAGACTAGAAGGAAAGAAGAAGAAGTCGTAGAGAAAAAAAAGAAAGAATTAAAAGATTTCATGACTAGGAGAATCGCACACTTGATTAAGGAACAAGAGAACAGATCGAAGCTATTTAACTTGGATGCCGAAGTTGAAAGAACCCATGAAGACTCATAGAATACTGAAGCACCTACCCCAGATAAAGAAGAAGTATTACCTGTGCACCCTACGAAGGAAACTCAATAGCATGAAGTTACTATGCCAAAAGAACACAAGAATTAGAATGGAAAGAGGAATAATGAGACAAAGCTCAATGAAAAGAAATCTCCAAAGATCAGCAAGATGAGAGAAAATATCGAAAAGTTATAGAAGGTTATAGAGGGAACTTCGCAAAAGGAAAATTTGCAAAACTTGAACTTTGTCGGGATATCAGAACAATGTCACATGACATTTCTCCATGGCGAAGCAATATAGCCATTGGGAATAGTGTAACTATTAGACTGACGCCACGAATGATTAGAATGACATTTATGGTCAGAAATCCCACCATCAGACCGTTGGGACTACGCCAGAATGGGGAGAACTAAATTAATGAAGGCTTCTCGCCCGTTGGAGATATCTATTCCGTTGTTGCCTACTTATTCCGTCGATTGTTGCACTGAGAACACTTTTTTGAATTGCATCAGAGAGAACTCATTTCTACTGCTCTATGATTAGTAAGATTGAAATTAGTTCTATTGTTTTGCGCATTCATTCATCCATCTGATCCAAGTGTGTATGTTGGATGAGCTCAGCGCCGCGAAGAAAATCGTCGAAGCAGTTCTCATCGATATCATGGCCGAGAAATTAATTTATGCAAGTATTCAAGCATCCTCAATGAGAGGAGTGAAAGCCTCTCTGTCGACCGCTCGCAGATCCAAGCCATCCCGAGTTGTCACAAAAATGAAAACCAAGCACAGAGATGACCTAACAAATACGAAGATGATCCCGACCATATTTCTCGACTACATCCTGCCTCTGGCCGGCGCGGTGAGTTGTGATAGTGTGCCAACATATTTTGACTACACCATGGTTACTACATACCTCCCGAAGGGGATACGCACAATTAGAGCACAATAGGACAAGATCGCAATGTTGAAGTTCAACGACTTCAACCTAGGAGACCGCAAGAACCATAGTATACTCGCCCCATATAAATACTTAACCAGGACGAAGGGGAAGAACTCAAAAATAATCCTCCAGCCGTGGATGATGAACCTCGTGCAGTCCACCCTGTTGACTGTAATGAAAATACCACACTTTGGAAGGCACCAGGAAGTTAACTCTTGTGTCAAGCTCCTACTTTCATGTTACCATGGCATCTACTTATGGATAAACTGTCATATCACAGTCGATTTGACGCTGATGCATAGGATCACCATATTGATTATGCAAGGACCTGACCTGCGAGACTTCTATCAAGGAAAATCCACATATCGCGCACTAGCATATAATATCAAGGATACCTACGACAATGTTGAGAAGGGGAAATGAGGCTACAAGGTATCTTCCATCTAGAATGGATTAATGCACCATGTATGCCAATTAATCATAGGAAATCTTATGAGAAAGAGTGGACCCACGCAGGTCACAGGGTTTGTCGTTGACCTCGCGGGGAAATGCGTGGAAATGTGGACAAAAACCCCCTTGTGCCAACACCTCATGACCGACAGAGTGGGCAGTCTACCACCCTAGTCTAGAGATCCAAAGAAATGACTGACTAACTCATTATGGAAAACTACAGAGCACAGAGCACACACTAAAAGTTCTTAAAGGAAAATCAAGTAGAACATTATCTAGTAGGAAGAACAATTATGCCAACCAACACTAGAGAAACTTACCGGTGCAAGTGCAACTCAAACATGGAAGCACCCTCTGGGTATACTCTGCAAAGCATGGCCCAAGATCTTCCCTAGGTACCGCAGTATACCCCTGCAATTATCTATGTAATTCTCTAGAATAAAGGAAACTAAGTTTCCATCTCGTGAACAACCACCAGGCAGGTACAGTCGACAGTCGGGTGGACTACAATGAGTAGGGTATCAAGCCCAAAACCTATTGAGGGTATCAAAATAAACTAGTCTGAAAGACAATTGATGACCTCAAACAGATTTGAGATCCACGAAGCTCCATAGGCAAATGCAACCGACAGTATCCCACGACAATTCCTCTATATGCGTTCCCCACTACACTTGGTCTGGCTTTGGAGGGGTCATCTCTGCTACCTTTCCACGCGTGACCTCATGTTTAGCCCCTGTGTTAGAGGGGGATCCTGGATAACTTTCACGTTTACTGGATTGTTTACACTCCCTAGCTCAAACTCCAATGTTTTTTTATAAGCCTTGAAGACATTCCTCTCCAACCTAATTCAAGGCTCTAGCCTAGACTAGTTGATTGACCCTACAAACATAAAGTCTAGTTGATTTTAATTAGTGTTATTTTTAAGGCTTGATTTACTTAAAAGGGGTGTGATAGCGCAACTCATGTAGTTAAGACTCTTGCGAAAAATGAAACTTATAAGAACACTAGAAAAGAAGGATTATATTTCTTATTTTATTTTGAAATGCTTTCAAGGTGCGAAGAAAACACAACACTATGCTAATTTTTATTTTTATTTTTCTTATGCTTCAAACAAGAAACTTGAAATAAATTCTTTTTATTTTTCTTTAAACCAAGCGAAAGGGGAAAGAGTGAAAAAAAAAGACAAGACTAAAAATTTGACCTATGGCTCACTACAGATCTAGGGATCAATGAAGATACCAAAAAGGTTGGTCAACAACTCCAAGACTCACCCAAAACCCTTCTGAAATTAAACTTAAGAAATATTTGAAAAGATAACCAAACTGACATCAAACCCAGGCTTCGACTGTAAAAACAGAGACATTGTACTTGATCAAGAAACCCTGAGAAGTGAAACTTCAATCAGGGAAGAGGTTGACTGCCTCTTCTTAAAGAAAAAATTCTTGACACAGGCACACTACTAGTGCTTCAGCAGCCTGTGTATGTATGTGGGTTGTCTAAAATCATGGCGTGTATGTACGTGTGCAGACCCACTACAGGTCATGTACACCTATGTAACTTGTCAAAAAAAGAAGACAAACAGGTAGACTAACACGGCAGGGAGAACTGGTATGGCACCAACAGGTGACCAAAATCCATTAAAGACTTGGTAGACTCAGAAAAAAACTCAAAAGGTAAAAACCAATCAAACACCCATAAAATCCCCTAAAACCCTTAAAGGCTTTCCCAATACGGTCGCCAGTTCTACTATAGCGGGAAAACCCCCCTATGGAATACAATAGGTTTCAACATGTAGGCAGATCTTGTTGGATCATGTTGTCATTGATGCCAATGGTTTGATTGATTGATGTCATTGATTGATGTAAAGTGATTGATTGATGTCAAAGGATTGATTGACTGATGATTTATGTAATATAATATGTAGTGTCCTTGATGAGAATGCATAGATGAAGATGGATCAATGAGTTGTCATTAATACATGATGAAGATGGATCGATGTGGTTCCAT
>ML783371.1:58285-71513 GCA_009831015.1 Picea engelmannii | reverse complement strand
ACCCCAAGGATTGTAGTCCGTAATAAAAAGAAAATTGTACATACATCTTGTGTTCTTTGTGTTCATTGTGGTGATGACTTGTTGATGATATATTGTTGATATATGTTGCTGATATGTGCTCATATCTAACTGGTTATAAATGACGACAATGGGTAATGAATAAATGTTGAATGCTAATTGATGAGTTTTTGTGCAAGAGGGAAGTTTTGGGAAAAAGAGCCCCACACTCATTCACACCCCCTCTAAGTGTGGTAGGTGTGTCCAACATATATACCATCTAAAAGTCTCCTACTTTTTATAACTACCCCTAATATACCCCGCATTCATGCATAAAATACAAAGTAAAAAGATCTGGTAACTCTACCTTAAACTCTACGTCTATTGTCAATCCTTTTGCGTTCGATTTATCCTCGAATACAAGTCTCCTCCGAAGGCTGACCTGCATTCACAAACAAACAAACAAGGAACTACGAATGTGCATATTATACATGAATTAGTGGGTTAGATGTCATAATAAAACATAAATCAAACATAAATATTGAACACATCATATTGCGGGACATAAAAAGTATTCCTTTTATTGATATCACAAAGTTTACTTACAATGAGATCGACGATTGCTCCTCGAACCTGGTCTAGGATCCTCTTCACCAAGCTCCAACTGCACTTCCATGTATCTTTCTCCTCTCACAGTTCTCTCTAGGGAAATGGCATAGGCTTATAATGGAGGAAAAAGGCAAGAATGGGCAATTCTGGCACAAAACTCACAAGGTGGCTGCAAATTCTTGGGGCAAGGAGGGGATGTGAAATGGGTAGATTTTCATTGTTCTTATGCTTCTCCTAGGAATGAGACCCCAACACCTTATTTTATATGATAAAATGATGGTTATTCGGTTGGGTGATAGACTATAGGTGGTGGGACAATTGGAAAACTACCCAATAGCCCGTAATCTCAACGAATTCCTTGCAATGTTTTTAATTTTTGCAACTTTTGTGGGTATAAACACACTATAATGATGCATCTAGTGTACGTACGTGAGATGTAGTGGTGAAAAAAGCATGTGTACATGGGCAGTAGTGGTGCAGGGCACGTACATCTTCAAAAATATGGTTTTTAAGAAGAGATGCTCAGTGATGGCTTGGCAAAAATAGCAAGTAAGAGGGCCAAATGTCAGGTATGCATGTATGGTGCAATTTAGGGTTATAACACTAACATCGTAATATTCATGTATGAAGATTGACCCATTTTTGTTAGGCACAATTACATAATGATACATTTCCATTTGGCATGGAGGTTCATGACTTTGTTGATCAACAACCCTTTCGAATTATTTGTTGATGTTCCTCCAATAAGAGCTTGAATCCATTCATTTGGGATCAAAGTTTTGGAAACTGGAGTGCGTCCATGTGGAATTATCATGATTCGATGGATCATTCCCCCCATGATCCTGACTAAGAAATATTACCACAGATGGCCATTATAGTATCGACTGAAAAAAAATTGGCAGCTTCTTCCTTCCACCCATTGAAGTCTAGGACGTGAGGTGTGCCTAGGAAGTGTCGGATACTAGTTTCATCAAGGAAAATTGTTTCTTCTTTCCAGACACTAGATTCCACCCCCCATGCTATGAAAATTTTCCAATGTGAGGACCAATCGATCTCTTCTATTCGGGTGTTGTGGATATTTTCCATGCATTCTTGTAGTTCAGTTGCGCTTGTTTTTATCAAACTTGGTCTTTGTTCTTGGTTCGACCAATGAACCTTTGACTTGTCCTCTCATTCTTGACTTTTTTGTTATTTCATGGAGGTTAGATTGTTGCTTCTAGAGTTCAAGGCTCAAATGCACAACTGGGAGTCCTATGACTTGTTTGTGTGAATTCTTGGGTGTAAATAGAAGTGAGTCAAATTTATATGCCTCATCTAAATTTATAGGCATGAAATGGAGTGGGGACTTTAATTCTGTTAGAGAGGATATTAATTCATCCATATCGATAATGGTGTAAAATTTACTATTTGTTCATGTGAGGTGAATTATGTGTCAACGACATCTTAGTGGTATAAGTCGTCCTGTCGAGCATCAATGGCATTAATACATTCATGCTGCTTAGTCACATCGAATATTGTCTCTGTTGATTTTAGTTCCTCAACGTGTGTGCTCAAATTGAGTGATATTTGTTTGGGTTGCTTGGTCGGGTCGATCCTTCTAAGCGGTTGGGGACCTTCGGTCGAAGCGTACGACCATGTTTCTTTCTTCTTTTCTATCAATTCAATGAATGCTCAACCTTTTGAATACATTCTTTCTTTGAATAGGATAATCGGGTTTCCTTGAAGTGTTGTTTGCATTCTCACTTGCTTGATATTTTTCTCGCTAACTTGATCTTCAAAATTTTCATTTATGAGTTTTTTGTTCTGTTGAATTATATTCTTCTCTTTCGAACGATCGACTGGTTCGCTTGTTCAGTTAATGGCACAAATATTATCTAGGTAAGGAACTTTCTCTTGATTTTTGGGTTTCCTCTTTGATTGTTTCCCATGGGCTATGTTCTCTTCTCATTTTCAATTATTTTAGTGTGAATAGATGTGTTTTGAATCAATCATATAATTTATAGTTCTTCTATTAGTTTATGTACCTATTTTTGGTAACCAACTTGTTTATTGTTTCCTTAATTTTGATTTCTTGGTGTGTATGTTCTTAATCTTTCTTTTGATTTTATTTCTTTTTCTTGTCTTTATTTTATTTTTTCTTTTTCTCTATTACCTTTACTTTCAACTCAAGTTTCCCCGGAGGTTTTCAACCAATTCGATTCCTACTGGTGCCCCCGAAGAGGTTTTCACTAGTAGTACTTTAGACTGCTAAGTGTGATATATTTTCAAATGGGCCCCATTGACTAATTTCTTGAAGGGGTTCCCTTGCGGCATTTTCAATTGCACTTCTCCTGAAGGTTATATGTCCTCGACCACATATGGACCCAACCATGTAGTTTCTATATTGATTGGTTTTCCTTTTACCCGACTATCATATAGCAGTACCAAGTCTCCATTATTAATGTATTTCTTCTTAAGATGTCGATCATGACAATATTTATGTCGACTCTTTTGAATTTCCTAATGTTGTTTCACCATCATCTTTTCTTATTATAATAGGTTTAGTTGGTAGAGGCATTGTATTGTGTTCAGTATGTGATCGAATTCTAGGAGAGAGGCTATACAACTTGCATTTGCACATAAATGTAGTGGGATCACTATTTTTTGACCATATACTAGTTTGAAATGCGTTTGGCCAGTCAATATTTTGTATGTTGTTCTATATATATGCCCAAAATATAAATGGAATTTTTTCATCCCAATCATCTTTATCAAGTCCACATATTTCTTTTCATCCACTTATGTAATGTTTTGCTAAAAGACTCTACGACTACATTTGCTTGTGGGTGATATGTAGATGTTTTCCTATGGTCAATCATGAATTTTCTCAACAATACTTCAATTTTACTATTGATGAAGTGGGTTCCTTCATCAATGATTATTGTTAAGGGGCAATTGAATCTGGGTACTATATTTTCGTAAATGAATTTTTTAGTTTTTTCCTTTGTGCAATTATTGAATGGTTCTTCTTATTTCCACTTTGTTAGGTATTTGATGATTATAATAATGTATTTTGCTCGCAATTTTTTTTTACATTTTGGGAAAGGACCGAAAAAATCAATAGACCATATTTCAAATAGTAAATTGGGGTTTACTGAGTGCAGGGTCATTTCATTCTTCCACAATGTTCAACCTATCCTTTGACACTTGTCACATTTCTTTATCTATTCTTGATAGTCTTTGTGTAAAGTCGGACACCAAAGATCGACTTGAAGGATTTTCTTGTTTGTTGTGTCGACTTGAAAGTGACCTTAAGTTGGGCCTGTGTGTGATTTTTTAATGATGTCTTCATGTTCATGCTATAATGCACATATTCACAAAATGTTGTCGAGTCCTAGTTTGTAAAGATATCCATTCATGAGAGTGAATGGTGCAACTTTCATAGCTAGGATTTTCTATTTGTTGGTTGGGAGATCTTTAGGTGCTTTCCCTTCCTATATAAACTTTTCAATTTCTACCAGTTCTTTGGGAAATGCTTCAGCCTTGAATAGATTCACATCCACTAAATCATCATATATCCCTGACAGATCTTCCCCTGTTTGAAGTCGGGATAGATGATCCAAGATGATGTTCTTATTTATTGGTTGGAATACTACTTCAAAGTCAAATTATTGAAAGAGTAGAAGCCATCGATAGATTTTCCCTTGATGGTCTGGTTTATTAACTAGATATTTCAGCGATCAATGATCTTTAAAATATGTAAAAGGATTTCCTGATAGATAGTGTCAAAAATTTTGCAAGGAAAAAATCATTGCTAAAGCTTTGTGTTCAGTCATCAAATAATTCCTTTCTTCTTTATTCAATTTCTAACTAGAATATGTATTCGAATGGTTGAACATGTCATCATATTCTTGGGCTAGGACTAAACCTACAATGACACTTGAGGCATTGACATGAACATGAATTTGACTAGTCCATAAATCGTAGGATGGAAACTTATACCAATTTTCTTTTTAATAGTTAAAAAGTGTTGTCACATTCCTAGGTCTACTAGAACTCGAATTCTTTCTTTGAAATCTCATCGATCGGGAACATGAGGTCGGAGTAGTGTCAAATGAACTTTCTATAATACCCCGTGTGTCCAAGGAATATTTTTATTTGTTTCTAGTTGACTGGTGGTTTCAAGTCGAGGATGATTTTAATTTTGACCATGTCAACTTTTATCCCATCCTTGCATACAATATGGCCCAACTATATGTCTATAGGCATGGAAAAGATGAACTTTTTTATGTTTAAATACATTCGTATTTTCCTGCATCTTTCCAGCATCAATCTTAACCATTCGTTGTTGTCTTTTAGCAAGTTACATATAGTCCAGTTGTCGAAATACACATCTATTGTTTTATAAATATATTCTTAAAATTCCTTTAACACTATCCTAGAGAAGATTGGTGGGGAATTTTTGAGGTCAAACAACATGACTTTGTATGTGAATGATTCAAATACAGATAGAAATCTAGTTTTTTCTTGATATTCCTTTGCTATAGGTACTTGGTTGTATCCAGAGAAGTCGTCATTGAATGTGTAACATTCATGTCCCTCTACTTCATTAATAATCTCATCATCAAATGGTGTCAGGAATGGATTGGTCACTGTGAGTTTATTCAATCCTTGGAAGTTGAAACATATTCTTAATTTATTTGGTTTGTGCTTCTTGGGTTTCACAACCATGGGGATTTCCCATTCAGACTTATCGATAGGATATATAATGCCAGCAATGAGAATTTCTTTTATTTCTTTTTGGTCAATGGGATTGTATTTATGTGCCAACTTATCTAGTCATTTTTTAACAGGTTTGGCACCAGGGATGAGATCAATTTTCATTTCACCCATATCTTGTACCAATCCTTTGAGATATTTGTAGTTATGTGAGAAGAAATATATGTATTGTTTGAGTAGGTCGACTATTTCCATGGTTTTCTTGTCAGACCAATAGTCACATGTTCTGGCCATTTTTGTTCGATCATATATTGAAATGTCGAATTCTTTGGTTTTAATTTTTGCATCCATCCATTCGAGTGATTTTGACTAGTCCAATTGCCATTCTCCTTCCACGACTTGATTATAACTTGATGAGAAATCAGGTTTTTTGGTATCGTCTTTCTCTTCCTTTCCTTCCTTGGTCACATAGTATACTGTTTTTACATAGTTTTGTACTCCTTGATGGTTTTTCTTCCATTGAAATCTTTGTCCCAGAAAAATTATGTTTTGCATGTCTATTTGACGATATATTATTTAGATAATGTGTCGATATTAAATTACAAGTCGAAGTTGATCCCATGTCGACTTTAGATTTTCATTTTTTCTTAATCTCCTAGGAAATTGATTTTTCTAAAATGTTTTTTATCTATCTTGTTGCTTCCTTCAATAATTCTTCTTCAAGTCTAAATTATAATTCTTTTAGGAAGTTATTTTTTTTCGTTCCAGTTGAATGTGTGTCCACACACTTCTTCAATTTTATACCACTTGTGGGATATGCCATCCAATGTGTTTGTAAACATATGTGTCCACACTCTCACATTCCTGTAGCATGATTTCCTCCATTCCTTATCGCATTGCTTGATGTGAAGGACTGGGTCAAACCCATGTTTAAAAGTCAGGATATTAATATTGGATGATAATGTTTTTCCATCAAGTATTTTGACAAAGTAAAGGGTGGTATTCCATGTTTGCAATCGAGGTGCATGTGTCTCCCACCATCAGGCGGCTTGGTCTGTAAAATATTTAACTAGACTTTGTACTCTCCCCTAATATATGACTAACTTGGAAACCTCGTCGACATGCATAAATGGATAGTTTCTTTCGTTGAAACATAGAGGTTTCTTTTTCTGTGAATGTGTTGGAATTAATGTTGGTGTTTTATTGAATTTTCTTTCAACCATAATAGGTATTTCTTGTACTAATAAATATGATTTGGATCATCTTATTGGTATTGTTCATATCGACTAGCACTATTTGTCTTGTGCTTCATAGTTTTCCATTTTCCAATTGTATAATTTTGTATCCGAATCTTGGACTATTGAAAATGGAGTGTTAGAGTTACTTCACACACACCTAGGATTTATTTTTCCTTGTTTATCAGTCAAAATTAGTCATTATCCAGTATCCTATATTTTAGGGGAGAATATTCCACCTGGAGAATATTTTCTTTCAATTGACACTTCAGTTTGACTAGTTGAGTTGAGTCTAGATGTTGTATTGGTTTTGTCACCATCCAACATTGGGATCATCACCATGCTAATGCACACTTTCCTTGCGATCATCACCAGACTAGTGAATTACCCTTGATTCCTTGATCTACTCCTCACCACACTCTATTCAATCAGTTAATTGAAGACTAGTTGACTAGTTAACTCGGCTAGGTGGCAATTCACTCTCGTAACTGTTGGTGTATGTCTAGATCATTATAGACCACCACTATGGTGCATTGGTTCTCCTCTAGTGTGCATTCATTGATTTATATAGAGTATGTCATGTGTAAATTATTCATTATTCATTATGATTAATGATAATTATTCTACTCTTTCTCTCCTTCTTCTTCTTTCTTAATTTCTCTCTACAAATGTTTGTAGTATTTTCTAAATAGATCTATTATGTGCAGGTTAAAAACATTTACATGGTATAAGATCCGATAGACTGCTAAGAAAAATATACACCCAAAACATTTGCAGCTACAAAAGATTGAAGACAACGGAAAGATGGATTTCCAAAAAGAATTCATTCTTACACCTTACAACTACTTTGCATGGAAGGATAAAATATCCACACATATACAAACCAAAGGATTGTACAGGTTAACCTTGAATACATATATAGAATCAAAATCAGCCATCGAAAAATCCAAGTACTTAAATCGAATGGATGAAGCACTCAGAACAATTTGCAGTCTTATTTCTCCTGATCTCTTTTTTCACATATCTTCATGTAAGACTCCCAATGAAGCCTGGAAAACCTTGGAAGGGATCTTTGTAAAATAGTATGATATGAGGGGACACATGATGGAGGTGAAATTTCTCACATTGGATCCAAAAATATTAGAGTATATCAAATATTTATTTACAAAATTCAAGGATTTACTGTCACAACTCAAAGCTTGTGGGGTTGATAAATCTGAGGAGAAAAAAATGGTTATAACCGTTCTCTCCAAACTTGGTCCTGATTTCTCTTTACTTATATCCACATTCCATTCTATCAGATTCACCTCCGGAGCCACCTGGAAGCTGCCTTCTCTTGAGCATTTTATCGAATCCCTGACACAAGAGCAAACCAAGCTCATCAACATGGGGAAAATCAAAGGCCCAAAGCCACATGCACTTACTGTGAAATATGGCATCCATAAATATCATAAATATAAATATAAATACAAAATTAAATCTCATGCACATTCAAATAAGGAAAGATACACAAAACCCTTCACCGATGCCTCAGGATCCAAAGGGGAAAAGGGAAGAAAAGGGGAGAAATGCACGTACTGTCACAAAGGATTCCATCCAGAATCTGAATTCATGCAAAAAACAATAGATATAATGACTCAAATACCTCATAAAAAACAAAATTAGAGATCGCATCCCCAAGGGTTCCAAGAAGAAGAAGCCAGAAGATCATAATCCCAAGAAAGACAATTCTAGCCATACCTTGATTGCCATCAACTCCTCTCTTGATGCCTGGATCGTAGATTTGGGAGCATCACATCACATGGCTGACTCAAATGAAGTATATTATTCATTGGATGCATGCAAAGGTCCTCCTATTCTGATGGGGGACAACTCTTCAGTTGAATTCACCGACAAAGAAAGGATTGAACTCACCAACAGAAGCTTCGAGAATGTGTTGCACATTCCCAAACTCTCCATCAACATTCTCTCCATGTATCATATGATGAATTTCGGAACCAAAAATAAAGTCATATTCACACCAAATTTAGTGGACATCTATGACATGCAAACCAACTCTAGGGTTGCAACCGATATGGTAAATCATCAGTCTATATTGTATACTTTTTTTGAATTCATTGAACCTGATTCTACTTTACTGCTTACTCATGCTAATGAAAGTAGTAGGATATGGAACGAAATGTTTGGACATTTAAATTTCAGATACATGCAATAGCTTAGAAAGAAGATATTGGTTGATGGTCTACCAAACATCCATTTCTCCAAGGGAGTATGTGAGGGATATGTTCTCGGAAAACGCCCTCGAGATAAATTTGACAAAGGAAAGTCTCAGAGAGCTTCCCCGCCTTTAGATATGATCTAAAATGAGATTATGGGTCCTTTTCCGCATCCATCCATCACAAAAGAAAGGGTTTGTTTCTCATTTTTGTTGATGATTTCTCACGTTTTACATGGATTTACTTTCTTAGGCATAAATCTAAGGTCTTTCAACACCTCAAAGATTTCAAAGCCCTGGTTGAGACACATTCCCGAAAGAAGATAAAAGTCATGTGAAATGATAACGGGGGAGAATATGTAAATCATGAGATCCATAATTGTTTCCATGATGTAGGGATTCAGTTGCAGCACATAGTTCCCTATACTCCACAGCAAAATGAAGTTGTTGAGTGGAAAAACAGAACTCTAAAGGAAATGGCATCTTGCATGTTGCATGAAAAGTCACTACCATAGAGTCTATGGGCCGATGAACTTAACTGTGAAACATACATCCAAAATAGATCTCCCCATATATCTGTCAAGGATAATACCCCCTACGAGGCTTAGAGCGGCCTCAACTAGAAGTGATCCACTTTCGCATTTTCAGTTCACATGCATGGGCCCAGATTCCCTCTAAAAACAGGAATGCACTTGCTACACAAAGCACCAAGTGTATTTTTGTTAGATACCCTGACGGTGTGAAGGGATATACGCTTATTGATCTTTTCTCAAACTGACTTATCATTGAGTGTAGTGTCCAATTTGAGGAAAGCGTCTCGCATGTACCTCAACAACCGCATGTAGACACCTTCATTCTTCCATCTGTCCGAGATGATGAGCATGCACATGCCGACTCTTCTTCAGATGAAATTTTTGATTTAGAGGACTCAGATGATTTAGATTCAAAGTCAGTACAATCAGATGCAGAGTCAGAGCATATAGATGTAGTTGCAGAGCTAGAGCAGAGGCCCAAGTGGACACAAACAACTCTTCAAGATGTAGGGGATCCTGTTGGTGATCCAGTCGATACTAAGAGGACTCGATCTGATTTTGAGGAGCCTCCTGTTGCACTCATTTCCACTGAACCATTTCCCTCCAGGCATATTTTCTTGGTTTAGTCTTCAGATCCATAGACTTATGGAAAGGTTGTTGGAAATCACTTTTGGGAATCCGCCATGCATGAGGAGTACAACTCCCTCCTCGAGAACCAGACTTGGGATCTGGTTGCCCTTCTTTCTGGGAGGAAACTTGTCATATGTAGATGGGTTTATAGGACCAACAGTGAAGCAGATGGATAGATTAGCAGATGCAACACCAGTCTTGTTGCCAAAGGCTTTTAGCAGGTGCATGGTATTGACTATGATGAGACCTTCGCTCCAGTAGTGAAGATGGATTCCATATGATTGGCACTTTCCATTGTGACAACCAAGGGATGGGAAGTCCATCAGATGGACATGAAGAATGCATTTATTCATGGTGATCTCTCTGAGGAGATCTATATGGAGCAGCCCCAGGGATTTATGCAAGATTCATCTTTGGTATGTCGACTGAAGAAGTCCCTTTATGGCCTCAAGCAGGCTCCAAGGGCATGGTATGCCAAGATGGACTCCTACCTGTTGTCACAGAACTTTTTACGTTGTAAATCAGACCTGAATGTCTACATGCTCAAGACGGATGATTCACTTCTACTCTTAGTTTTGTATGTTGATGATTTGTTCATCATCGGTTGCTCGACTTCAACGATTGTTGCAGTCAAGAAGATTCTACATGACATGTTTTGATGATGGACATGGGTCCACTACACTTCTTCATTGGACTCAAGATCAGTTAGGATGCATCAGAAATCAAATTGTCTCAGGCCAAGTACGCATAAGATCTCCTTGAGAGATTTCACATGACAGACTGCAAGTCTGCTCCGAATCCTTTCCTATCAGGATTCAAACTTAAGGATGGCGGGGAGACTCCATTGGTTGAAAACACACTGTACAAATAGCTAGTGGGGATCTTGTTGTATCTCACACACACCAGACCAGACCTCTCCTATGTAGTTGGCACAGTTTCCAGGTTCATGTAGGAGCTGCATGAGCAACATTGGAAGGTTGCAAAGTGTATCCTTCGATACGTACAGGGCACCATCATATTTAGGATTCATTATGAAATAGACTCTACATTATATCTCATCGGGTTTACTAATTCTAATTGGTCTGGTGATAGCACTGATCGCAAGTCCACATCTGGTTACTCACTCAGTCTTGGTTCCAGGATTATTCGTTGGTTGAGAAAGAAGAAAGCTTTCATTTCTCTATCTTCAGCCGACGAAGAGTACAAAGGGGTAGTTAGCATAACCATTCAGGATGTGTGGCTACAAAATTTTCTCACTGAGTTGGGCATTCAGTTTCACCATCCGATCGCCATCTGGTGTGACAACCAGAGCACTCTGAATTTCTGCAGAGATCCAGTTCAAAGGCAGCGAACGAAGAACATTGAGATCCACATGCACTACATCCAGGACTTAGTACATGAGGGGATCATTGACCTACATTTATATCCTTCAGTAGAACAAATGACATACATATTCACCAAGAACTTCACTGAGAAAAATCTTCATTCTCTGTGAAGTCGTCTTGGAGTGAAGGACACAGTTGCCTAGAAACTGTAGTTATTATTTTTACATACATTGTACCTTGAAGGGGGGGTTTCCCATGAGGTTTTCCCTCTTTCCTCACTTTATTTTCAGTGTATATTTTGTATTTGGGTACCTAACATGGCCTCGTTGTTGGGACCCATTCTTTATTTTCACCATAGTGATGTTCAGGGGGGGGTGTTGGAGTTACTTCACACGCAACTAGGATTTATTTTTCCTAAGTTTTTTCCTTTTTTAATAGTCATAATTAGTCATTATCTAGTCCCCTATATTTTAGGGGAGAATATTCCACCTGGAGAATATTCTCTTTCAGTTGACACTTCAGTTTGACTAGTTGAGTTGAGTCTAGATGATGCATTGGTTTTGTCACCATGCAACATTGGGATCATCACCATGCTAATGAGAACTTGCCTTGGGATCATCACCATACTGGCTCATTACCCTTGATTCCCTGATCTACTCCTCACTACACTTTGTTCATTCAATTAACTGAAGACAAGTTGACTAGTTAACTCAGCTAGGTGGCAGTTCACTCTTGTAAATTCCTGAGAGACTAGACTAGGTGGCATTTCACTCTCGTAACTGTTGGTATGTGTCCAAATCACTCTATACCACCACTATGGTGCATTGGTTATCCTCCAGTGTGCATTCATTCAGTTATACATAGTATATCATGTGTAAATTATTCATTATTCATTACGGTTAATGAGAATTCTTCTACTCTTTCTCTCCTTCTTCTTCTTTCTTAATTTCTCTCTGAAAATGTGTGTAGTATTTTCTAGCTAGATCTATTATGTGCAGGTTCAACACATTTACATGGAGACCCATCTAGGATTTCTCCTTCACTATTTATCTCGACATTATCTTTTTGGTCATTCATTACTTGGTATAGTCGTCAGTCTTCGTGAGATTCATCCCATGTCTCAACCCATGGTTTGCCTTCTTTTGGATCTAGCAGGATTATGATTTTGTTGCCACTTCCTTCCAATTTGATTCTATCCCTCTTGAGTGAGATTATAGATTTCATATTTTGACCCCAAGGCCATCCAACTAATGTAGGGTAGGAAGGAATTCCTCCGACTAGATTGATTACTTTGAAATTGACTCGTGTCAAAATTCCCATTATAGATGTTATTACACTTTTAATAATTCCAATTGGTTCAATGAACCTTTGATATGCTACCTTAAGAAAATTCATTGTAGGTTGAAGCAAGGGTTTCCCAAGTCAGATCCATGTTTCTCTTGGGAGGATATTTACTTGTGATCCAAAGTCGACTATGCCTTGTTTGATCAATTGTCCATCGATTTCAACGTCGACTTGTGGGTTGAAGTCATTTTTTTTCTTTCCTGTGATAAATGGCGCAAACTTTTCATTGGTCTTTGATCTTCTTTATATTCTCTCAAAATTCTCAGTAAGTAGATCAATCGATCAACTAAATGTTTCTCTTTCAATAATTGCATAAATTGATCTAGTGTAGTTTCTGAAATATTCTCATGTCCCCCCTTGTTGGTTTTGTCGTGGTCGATATTTTTAAAGAATTTCATTGCTTCCCTAATTAGTTTTTCTTCATATTCTGGGTTGGGATATGTGTTTCAGCCTCCTCTCTATTGACTTGGCAGTTCTAGAAAACTGTCTTTGACAGCTCTCGAGCGTGTTACTACATGGAGTTTCTTCAAATTCAAAATATCCATTTTTGGAACTTTGTGCAAGAGATTTACATTTCTTTTTTTCATTACTTTTTCTAGTACGATTGGACAGTCTTAGAGTGAGTGGTCTCCCACTCCACAA
>ML783371.1:20418-58185 GCA_009831015.1 Picea engelmannii | reverse complement strand
GGATTTTCTATTTGTTGGTTGGGAGATCTTTAGGTGCTTTCCCTTCCTATATAAACTTTTCAATTTCTACCAGTTCTTTGGGAAATGCTTCAGCCTTGAATAGATTCACATCCACTAAATCATCATATATCCCTGACAGATCTTCCCCTGTTTGAAGTCGGGATAGATGATCCAAGATGATGTTCTTATTTATTGGTTGGAATACTACTTCAAAGTCAAATTATTGAAAGAGTAGAAGCCATCGATAGATTTTCCCTTGATGGTCTGGTTTATTAACTAGATATTTCAGCGATCAATGATCTTTAAAATATGTAAAAGGATTTCCTGATAGATAGTGTCAAAAATTTTGCAAGGAAAAAATCATTGCTAAAGCTTTGTGTTCAGTCATCAAATAATTCCTTTCTTCTTTATTCAATTTCTAACTAGAATATGTATTCGAATGGTTGAACATGTCATCATATTCTTGGGCTAGGACTAAACCTACAATGACACTTGAGGCATTGACATGAACATGAATTTGACTAGTCCATAAATCGTAGGATGGAAACTTATACCAATTTTCTTTTTAATAGTTAAAAAGTGTTGTCACATTCCTAGGTCTACTAGAACTCGAATTCTTTCTTTGAAATCTCATCGATCGGGAACATGAGGTCGGAGTAGTGTCAAATGAACTTTCTATAATACCCCGTGTGTCCAAGGAATATTTTTATTTGTTTCTAGTTGACTGGTGGTTTCAAGTCGAGGATGATTTTAATTTTGACCATGTCAACTTTTATCCCATCCTTGCATACAATATGGCCCAACTATATGTCTATAGGCATGGAAAAGATGAACTTTTTTATGTTTAAATACATTCGTATTTTCCTGCATCTTTCCAGCATCAATCTTAACCATTCGTTGTTGTCTTTTAGCAAGTTACATATAGTCCAGTTGTCGAAATACACATCTATTGTTTTATAAATATATTCTTAAAATTCCTTTAACACTATCCTAGAGAAGATTGGTGGGGAATTTTTGAGGTCAAACAACATGACTTTGTATGTGAATGATTCAAATACAGATAGAAATCTAGTTTTTTCTTGATATTCCTTTGCTATAGGTACTTGGTTGTATCCAGAGAAGTCGTCATTGAATGTGTAACATTCATGTCCCTCTACTTCATTAATAATCTCATCATCAAATGGTGTCAGGAATGGATTGGTCACTGTGAGTTTATTCAATCCTTGGAAGTTGAAACATATTCTTAATTTATTTGGTTTGTGCTTCTTGGGTTTCACAACCATGGGGATTTCCCATTCAGACTTATCGATAGGATATATAATGCCAGCAATGAGAATTTCTTTTATTTCTTTTTGGTCAATGGGATTGTATTTATGTGCCAACTTATCTAGTCATTTTTTAACAGGTTTGGCACCAGGGATGAGATCAATTTTCATTTCACCCATATCTTGTACCAATCCTTTGAGATATTTGTAGTTATGTGAGAAGAAATATATGTATTGTTTGAGTAGGTCGACTATTTCCATGGTTTTCTTGTCAGACCAATAGTCACATGTTCTGGCCATTTTTGTTCGATCATATATTGAAATGTCGAATTCTTTGGTTTTAATTTTTGCATCCATCCATTCGAGTGATTTTGACTAGTCCAATTGCCATTCTCCTTCCACGACTTGATTATAACTTGATGAGAAATCAGGTTTTTTGGTATCGTCTTTCTCTTCCTTTCCTTCCTTGGTCACATAGTATACTGTTTTTACATAGTTTTGTACTCCTTGATGGTTTTTCTTCCATTGAAATCTTTGTCCCAGAAAAATTATGTTTTGCATGTCTATTTGACGATATATTATTTAGATAATGTGTCGATATTAAATTACAAGTCGAAGTTGATCCCATGTCGACTTTAGATTTTCATTTTTTCTTAATCTCCTAGGAAATTGATTTTTCTAAAATGTTTTTTATCTATCTTGTTGCTTCCTTCAATAATTCTTCTTCAAGTCTAAATTATAATTCTTTTAGGAAGTTATTTTTTTTCGTTCCAGTTGAATGTGTGTCCACACACTTCTTCAATTTTATACCACTTGTGGGATATGCCATCCAATGTGTTTGTAAACATATGTGTCCACACTCTCACATTCCTGTAGCATGATTTCCTCCATTCCTTATCGCATTGCTTGATGTGAAGGACTGGGTCAAACCCATGTTTAAAAGTCAGGATATTAATATTGGATGATAATGTTTTTCCATCAAGTATTTTGACAAAGTAAAGGGTGGTATTCCATGTTTGCAATCGAGGTGCATGTGTCTCCCACCATCAGGCGGCTTGGTCTGTAAAATATTTAACTAGACTTTGTACTCTCCCCTAATATATGACTAACTTGGAAACCTCGTCGACATGCATAAATGGATAGTTTCTTTCGTTGAAACATAGAGGTTTCTTTTTCTGTGAATGTGTTGGAATTAATGTTGGTGTTTTATTGAATTTTCTTTCAACCATAATAGGTATTTCTTGTACTAATAAATATGATTTGGATCATCTTATTGGTATTGTTCATATCGACTAGCACTATTTGTCTTGTGCTTCATAGTTTTCCATTTTCCAATTGTATAATTTTGTATCCGAATCTTGGACTATTGAAAATGGAGTGTTAGAGTTACTTCACACACACCTAGGATTTATTTTTCCTTGTTTATCAGTCAAAATTAGTCATTATCCAGTATCCTATATTTTAGGGGAGAATATTCCACCTGGAGAATATTTTCTTTCAATTGACACTTCAGTTTGACTAGTTGAGTTGAGTCTAGATGTTGTATTGGTTTTGTCACCATCCAACATTGGGATCATCACCATGCTAATGCACACTTTCCTTGCGATCATCACCAGACTAGTGAATTACCCTTGATTCCTTGATCTACTCCTCACCACACTCTATTCAATCAGTTAATTGAAGACTAGTTGACTAGTTAACTCGGCTAGGTGGCAATTCACTCTCGTAACTGTTGGTGTATGTCTAGATCATTATAGACCACCACTATGGTGCATTGGTTCTCCTCTAGTGTGCATTCATTGATTTATATAGAGTATGTCATGTGTAAATTATTCATTATTCATTATGATTAATGATAATTATTCTACTCTTTCTCTCCTTCTTCTTCTTTCTTAATTTCTCTCTACAAATGTTTGTAGTATTTTCTAAATAGATCTATTATGTGCAGGTTAAAAACATTTACATGGTATAAGATCCGATAGACTGCTAAGAAAAATATACACCCAAAACATTTGCAGCTACAAAAGATTGAAGACAACGGAAAGATGGATTTCCAAAAAGAATTCATTCTTACACCTTACAACTACTTTGCATGGAAGGATAAAATATCCACACATATACAAACCAAAGGATTGTACAGGTTAACCTTGAATACATATATAGAATCAAAATCAGCCATCGAAAAATCCAAGTACTTAAATCGAATGGATGAAGCACTCAGAACAATTTGCAGTCTTATTTCTCCTGATCTCTTTTTTCACATATCTTCATGTAAGACTCCCAATGAAGCCTGGAAAACCTTGGAAGGGATCTTTGTAAAATAGTATGATATGAGGGGACACATGATGGAGGTGAAATTTCTCACATTGGATCCAAAAATATTAGAGTATATCAAATATTTATTTACAAAATTCAAGGATTTACTGTCACAACTCAAAGCTTGTGGGGTTGATAAATCTGAGGAGAAAAAAATGGTTATAACCGTTCTCTCCAAACTTGGTCCTGATTTCTCTTTACTTATATCCACATTCCATTCTATCAGATTCACCTCCGGAGCCACCTGGAAGCTGCCTTCTCTTGAGCATTTTATCGAATCCCTGACACAAGAGCAAACCAAGCTCATCAACATGGGGAAAATCAAAGGCCCAAAGCCACATGCACTTACTGTGAAATATGGCATCCATAAATATCATAAATATAAATATAAATACAAAATTAAATCTCATGCACATTCAAATAAGGAAAGATACACAAAACCCTTCACCGATGCCTCAGGATCCAAAGGGGAAAAGGGAAGAAAAGGGGAGAAATGCACGTACTGTCACAAAGGATTCCATCCAGAATCTGAATTCATGCAAAAAACAATAGATATAATGACTCAAATACCTCATAAAAAACAAAATTAGAGATCGCATCCCCAAGGGTTCCAAGAAGAAGAAGCCAGAAGATCATAATCCCAAGAAAGACAATTCTAGCCATACCTTGATTGCCATCAACTCCTCTCTTGATGCCTGGATCGTAGATTTGGGAGCATCACATCACATGGCTGACTCAAATGAAGTATATTATTCATTGGATGCATGCAAAGGTCCTCCTATTCTGATGGGGGACAACTCTTCAGTTGAATTCACCGACAAAGAAAGGATTGAACTCACCAACAGAAGCTTCGAGAATGTGTTGCACATTCCCAAACTCTCCATCAACATTCTCTCCATGTATCATATGATGAATTTCGGAACCAAAAATAAAGTCATATTCACACCAAATTTAGTGGACATCTATGACATGCAAACCAACTCTAGGGTTGCAACCGATATGGTAAATCATCAGTCTATATTGTATACTTTTTTTGAATTCATTGAACCTGATTCTACTTTACTGCTTACTCATGCTAATGAAAGTAGTAGGATATGGAACGAAATGTTTGGACATTTAAATTTCAGATACATGCAATAGCTTAGAAAGAAGATATTGGTTGATGGTCTACCAAACATCCATTTCTCCAAGGGAGTATGTGAGGGATATGTTCTCGGAAAACGCCCTCGAGATAAATTTGACAAAGGAAAGTCTCAGAGAGCTTCCCCGCCTTTAGATATGATCTAAAATGAGATTATGGGTCCTTTTCCGCATCCATCCATCACAAAAGAAAGGGTTTGTTTCTCATTTTTGTTGATGATTTCTCACGTTTTACATGGATTTACTTTCTTAGGCATAAATCTAAGGTCTTTCAACACCTCAAAGATTTCAAAGCCCTGGTTGAGACACATTCCCGAAAGAAGATAAAAGTCATGTGAAATGATAACGGGGGAGAATATGTAAATCATGAGATCCATAATTGTTTCCATGATGTAGGGATTCAGTTGCAGCACATAGTTCCCTATACTCCACAGCAAAATGAAGTTGTTGAGTGGAAAAACAGAACTCTAAAGGAAATGGCATCTTGCATGTTGCATGAAAAGTCACTACCATAGAGTCTATGGGCCGATGAACTTAACTGTGAAACATACATCCAAAATAGATCTCCCCATATATCTGTCAAGGATAATACCCCCTACGAGGCTTAGAGCGGCCTCAACTAGAAGTGATCCACTTTCGCATTTTCAGTTCACATGCATGGGCCCAGATTCCCTCTAAAAACAGGAATGCACTTGCTACACAAAGCACCAAGTGTATTTTTGTTAGATACCCTGACGGTGTGAAGGGATATACGCTTATTGATCTTTTCTCAAACTGACTTATCATTGAGTGTAGTGTCCAATTTGAGGAAAGCGTCTCGCATGTACCTCAACAACCGCATGTAGACACCTTCATTCTTCCATCTGTCCGAGATGATGAGCATGCACATGCCGACTCTTCTTCAGATGAAATTTTTGATTTAGAGGACTCAGATGATTTAGATTCAAAGTCAGTACAATCAGATGCAGAGTCAGAGCATATAGATGTAGTTGCAGAGCTAGAGCAGAGGCCCAAGTGGACACAAACAACTCTTCAAGATGTAGGGGATCCTGTTGGTGATCCAGTCGATACTAAGAGGACTCGATCTGATTTTGAGGAGCCTCCTGTTGCACTCATTTCCACTGAACCATTTCCCTCCAGGCATATTTTCTTGGTTTAGTCTTCAGATCCATAGACTTATGGAAAGGTTGTTGGAAATCACTTTTGGGAATCCGCCATGCATGAGGAGTACAACTCCCTCCTCGAGAACCAGACTTGGGATCTGGTTGCCCTTCTTTCTGGGAGGAAACTTGTCATATGTAGATGGGTTTATAGGACCAACAGTGAAGCAGATGGATAGATTAGCAGATGCAACACCAGTCTTGTTGCCAAAGGCTTTTAGCAGGTGCATGGTATTGACTATGATGAGACCTTCGCTCCAGTAGTGAAGATGGATTCCATATGATTGGCACTTTCCATTGTGACAACCAAGGGATGGGAAGTCCATCAGATGGACATGAAGAATGCATTTATTCATGGTGATCTCTCTGAGGAGATCTATATGGAGCAGCCCCAGGGATTTATGCAAGATTCATCTTTGGTATGTCGACTGAAGAAGTCCCTTTATGGCCTCAAGCAGGCTCCAAGGGCATGGTATGCCAAGATGGACTCCTACCTGTTGTCACAGAACTTTTTACGTTGTAAATCAGACCTGAATGTCTACATGCTCAAGACGGATGATTCACTTCTACTCTTAGTTTTGTATGTTGATGATTTGTTCATCATCGGTTGCTCGACTTCAACGATTGTTGCAGTCAAGAAGATTCTACATGACATGTTTTGATGATGGACATGGGTCCACTACACTTCTTCATTGGACTCAAGATCAGTTAGGATGCATCAGAAATCAAATTGTCTCAGGCCAAGTACGCATAAGATCTCCTTGAGAGATTTCACATGACAGACTGCAAGTCTGCTCCGAATCCTTTCCTATCAGGATTCAAACTTAAGGATGGCGGGGAGACTCCATTGGTTGAAAACACACTGTACAAATAGCTAGTGGGGATCTTGTTGTATCTCACACACACCAGACCAGACCTCTCCTATGTAGTTGGCACAGTTTCCAGGTTCATGTAGGAGCTGCATGAGCAACATTGGAAGGTTGCAAAGTGTATCCTTCGATACGTACAGGGCACCATCATATTTAGGATTCATTATGAAATAGACTCTACATTATATCTCATCGGGTTTACTAATTCTAATTGGTCTGGTGATAGCACTGATCGCAAGTCCACATCTGGTTACTCACTCAGTCTTGGTTCCAGGATTATTCGTTGGTTGAGAAAGAAGAAAGCTTTCATTTCTCTATCTTCAGCCGACGAAGAGTACAAAGGGGTAGTTAGCATAACCATTCAGGATGTGTGGCTACAAAATTTTCTCACTGAGTTGGGCATTCAGTTTCACCATCCGATCGCCATCTGGTGTGACAACCAGAGCACTCTGAATTTCTGCAGAGATCCAGTTCAAAGGCAGCGAACGAAGAACATTGAGATCCACATGCACTACATCCAGGACTTAGTACATGAGGGGATCATTGACCTACATTTATATCCTTCAGTAGAACAAATGACATACATATTCACCAAGAACTTCACTGAGAAAAATCTTCATTCTCTGTGAAGTCGTCTTGGAGTGAAGGACACAGTTGCCTAGAAACTGTAGTTATTATTTTTACATACATTGTACCTTGAAGGGGGGGTTTCCCATGAGGTTTTCCCTCTTTCCTCACTTTATTTTCAGTGTATATTTTGTATTTGGGTACCTAACATGGCCTCGTTGTTGGGACCCATTCTTTATTTTCACCATAGTGATGTTCAGGGGGGGGTGTTGGAGTTACTTCACACGCAACTAGGATTTATTTTTCCTAAGTTTTTTCCTTTTTTAATAGTCATAATTAGTCATTATCTAGTCCCCTATATTTTAGGGGAGAATATTCCACCTGGAGAATATTCTCTTTCAGTTGACACTTCAGTTTGACTAGTTGAGTTGAGTCTAGATGATGCATTGGTTTTGTCACCATGCAACATTGGGATCATCACCATGCTAATGAGAACTTGCCTTGGGATCATCACCATACTGGCTCATTACCCTTGATTCCCTGATCTACTCCTCACTACACTTTGTTCATTCAATTAACTGAAGACAAGTTGACTAGTTAACTCAGCTAGGTGGCAGTTCACTCTTGTAAATTCCTGAGAGACTAGACTAGGTGGCATTTCACTCTCGTAACTGTTGGTATGTGTCCAAATCACTCTATACCACCACTATGGTGCATTGGTTATCCTCCAGTGTGCATTCATTCAGTTATACATAGTATATCATGTGTAAATTATTCATTATTCATTACGGTTAATGAGAATTCTTCTACTCTTTCTCTCCTTCTTCTTCTTTCTTAATTTCTCTCTGAAAATGTGTGTAGTATTTTCTAGCTAGATCTATTATGTGCAGGTTCAACACATTTACATGGAGACCCATCTAGGATTTCTCCTTCACTATTTATCTCGACATTATCTTTTTGGTCATTCATTACTTGGTATAGTCGTCAGTCTTCGTGAGATTCATCCCATGTCTCAACCCATGGTTTGCCTTCTTTTGGATCTAGCAGGATTATGATTTTGTTGCCACTTCCTTCCAATTTGATTCTATCCCTCTTGAGTGAGATTATAGATTTCATATTTTGACCCCAAGGCCATCCAACTAATGTAGGGTAGGAAGGAATTCCTCCGACTAGATTGATTACTTTGAAATTGACTCGTGTCAAAATTCCCATTATAGATGTTATTACACTTTTAATAATTCCAATTGGTTCAATGAACCTTTGATATGCTACCTTAAGAAAATTCATTGTAGGTTGAAGCAAGGGTTTCCCAAGTCAGATCCATGTTTCTCTTGGGAGGATATTTACTTGTGATCCAAAGTCGACTATGCCTTGTTTGATCAATTGTCCATCGATTTCAACGTCGACTTGTGGGTTGAAGTCATTTTTTTTCTTTCCTGTGATAAATGGCGCAAACTTTTCATTGGTCTTTGATCTTCTTTATATTCTCTCAAAATTCTCAGTAAGTAGATCAATCGATCAACTAAATGTTTCTCTTTCAATAATTGCATAAATTGATCTAGTGTAGTTTCTGAAATATTCTCATGTCCCCCCTTGTTGGTTTTGTCGTGGTCGATATTTTTAAAGAATTTCATTGCTTCCCTAATTAGTTTTTCTTCATATTCTGGGTTGGGATATGTGTTTCAGCCTCCTCTCTATTGACTTGGCAGTTCTAGAAAACTGTCTTTGACAGCTCTCGAGCGTGTTACTACATGGAGTTTCTTCAAATTCAAAATATCCATTTTTGGAACTTTGTGCAAGAGATTTACATTTCTTTTTTTCATTACTTTTTCTAGTACGATTGGACAGTCTTAGAGTGAGTGGTCTCCCACTCCACAAATTTTACAGAACTTGAGATCAGTTCTATCTTTGATTGGGTAATATGGAGTAATGTAGTCATCTTTTCAATTGTTGAAGAAGTAATATCGTCATTGACCTCATCCTCAGTTGAAGTTGCCTCTTCCTCCTCATCCATGGTCTTGATAGCCTCCATGACCTCTACCACTGTATCTATTTCCACCTTGGTCAACATTCTGATCAATCGTCTGTGTGTAATAGACTAACTGAATGTTTGTTCATTTTTTCTTTGCATATATGGAACCACTTTGGACGCACTTTTCTCATATTGTGTGGGAATTCCCTTGTAGCATTATTTGTTACTCCTTTCCATATATCACAAAATGTTTCAATATAATTTTGTTGGGCTACAGGGTCTAGTGCATCACTTAATTTGCAAAAATATTTTGTGTGGCCTTCACTGGAACATATTATACACCATAGTTCAATGCATGATATTGGCATGTTCTTAATTGATTGTTGTAACTTTGTAGGTTTTTCTTCTATTCATTTTTCAATAATTGATGAAGTCGAAGGGTCTTCATCATCCATTTCTATTCTTTGTGCTTTTTCAGAACTTCTTCACATGTCGATAGGTCGTCAATATGTAGTGGTACTCTAATATTTTTCAATAGGCCTGCTACATACCATTGTACAACCATTTTCTCATTGATTTCATAGGGAATTTGGCTCAAAAGGTCTTTGAACCTTTTATCGTACTCACAGACAGTTTCTCCCAGGTTCGACTTGATTTCTTTCAATTTTTGAGCCGTCAAGTGACTTATGTATTGCATTTTAAAGAATGTGAGGAAATTTTTTGTTATATTTGACTCCGAGCATTGTTGATTTTCTGTATATTTCATAAAATAGGTAAGATCCCTAGCTTGAAGTGTCACACCAAAATGTGCCATTTCGTTATCTCATCAGTTATGTCTTCTACATCCCATAATTTCTCACAAATGAACCATTATTGTTTCAGATCCTTGTCACCTTCATATATTGGGATGTGGTTGAGTCCCATTGTTACTTTATTGGATTTTTTAGAGGTTGGAACTATTGCAATTATTTGTGTCAAATTCAAATGGGAAGTTGAACTGCTTTCTTGAGTTGAGGTCGAAATATCCATCTTGATCGGTATGATTTGACGTTGATCTTCAATCGGGATGTATTCAATTGATAACTAAATTTATTCTTTGTTTGTACTTGGAACATATGTCTGACAATATTTTTCTATATATTTGACGAATCATCCTCTATAGGGCCGTGTCTATTCATTTTCATTGTCTGTTGAATTTTAATCTTCCAATAGTAGATTCTACAAGGGGGCGAAGTCTGTGAGGTCTGTAACATGAAGTACTATATATTTTGGTCAATTTCATTATGCTTCAATGAGTACTGTGTCTCTTATCTTACCATTATTTTCATTTCAACACTGCACCCTTGTTGAATGTGTATCCACATGAAGTATTTTTCTGATCCAGGATGATTCATAATACTCAAAGAGGTCCAAGAAGATCCATAACACTCATATAGGTCCAGGAGGATTTAGAAATGCTCAAATTTTTATCTTCTCAAATGATCTCAAAAAATTCCTTCATTGTGTAGAGCTCCTCGATAGCTTTCTAATAGTGCAAAAATTACCTCGGACGGAGTTCGTATGCAAAAGATATAGTCGGCCAAAGTTTTGGTCAACATGGGAAAAAAATCAAAGTCAAAGGTGACATGTGTCACCACTATAAGGGTGACACATGACATGATCGTAAATCCATACGATGCTGATGTAGAAACACCATAGAGCACCACGTGTTACATCATACCACTAACGCGACATTCGACTAGGTAAGTGAAGTGGCATCGACCGTATAACTGACGTGGCATTGATCGTACAGTTGGAAACAAGTGGACCAATTATAGGGTACCATGTGGACCAATCATATCGTGCCACATGGAACCTTCAAGAAGGACAAGTTGTCCTAGGATCAAAATGGTTGGAGTCAGAAGGAATCGAACCTCCGACCTCATAGCACGAGCCAACAAACTTAAACACATGCGCTAACCAATCGATCCAACGGTCATGTAGAATATTCCAATGGATAACAATATATTTATTGTTATATAAATATAACATGTCAAAGAAATGGATTCCACATGGCTTCAACCCCTGAACTCCCACAACATGACCCACAACTTAACATAAGTGTGCCAACCATTATTCCATATGATTGTGTTGTTACAACCAACACAACAAACCAAATTTAAGTTTGTGTGGTGGGGTTCACACGAAGGTTTGGGGCTTGCACCCTATTTAATTGGCACAAAATTCAATGCACCATCACATTAGAGTATGGAATAATGTTTTTGTTAGAGGTATCAAGACTTTGGGATTTCACCGTAATGCATTCCAAAGGATTTCTTAATGGAAATATATGAAGTTTATATTCATTTTTCTCAAAATTTTGCAGGGAATTCGATGGCGCACTATGTTTTTGAGTTTGAGCAACAAGTAAAAAGGTCATTGTAAAAACACAAGCATTTGAGAATTAATAAAACGGTCTCAATTGGAAGCGGACCTAGAGACGTAGCCCAAATTGGGTGAACTTGTTAACAAACTTCTTGTGTATGTGGCATATTATTGTTGTTTTATTTCACTCAATTTTTTTGCAAGTTATTTATCATTGAAGTGATTTTCGATAGATAAGTAAATTCACATGTTTTATGTAATCAGTGAAATGATCATTATTGTTTTGAAATAAAGTTACATGATTATGTGTATTAAATAATAATTAACATTTAAGTATTTTTCGGATCAAGTTGGTATCAGAGCAGGTTTTGACTAGTGTTTACAAGTGAATGCTTATAAGGTTCAGATTCAAGCTTGATAAAGATAATCTTGCAAGTTATAAGATAATGATTCAAAGGATATTTCATAAGAAAAAGATGGATTCCAAAGGAAAGGAAAGAGAAGATCCTCCCATTATACCTGAGGAAGTTATGGCTACACTTTGCTCAATGATGGAAATAATAGATTATATATATTAAAGAATTCACAAAAATGGTAATGGAGAATCTTTGGTAAGATATGGAGGAGGAGGTGAAGGTGGTGAACTTGTATAACCCTCTTAAAAAATTTCCTCATCATCATTTACCAATGGAGAAAATGAACATTCTTCACATAAGAAGAATCCCTCTAAGAAGTACATACTAGTGATTTTCCTTTATTGAAATTAGATGTAAAGTTTGAATTGTTGATTTATGATGGAGAATTGAATGTAGAGAAGTGGGACAATTGGATCAAACATATAAAGGTATATTGCAAGGTACAAAAGATCATGGATGACACTGCAAAGACACAATTGGTTATTCTTCTACTGGGCAGTGCATCTTTGATATGGAGGGAGAGTAAGACACACGTTGATCTCGTTCAATAGGGTAAAGTAATTTCTTCTTGGGATGAATTTACTGCTGCAATAAGAAAACAATTTTATCCATCATCTTATGTGAAAACTGCAATTATGGAATGGAAACATCTCAGACAAGGAAAAGGAAAAATGGTTCAATTATATACACAGGAATTTAAGAAGAAAGCATTATCTTTAGGAATTTCGTTATATACTCATGAAACTCTTATAAAGTATATTGTTGGCATGCACTAATATCTTCGACATGATATTTGTATGTTTAACCATACTAACATTGATGAAGTGTCAGTACAAGATACTCCTCTGGAGGCTAGTAAGGGAAAGCATGTGATTTAGGATAAGAATCCACACAAGTTCGAAAATGAATCGAAAGGAAAATGGAAGAGTAAGAAATCAACTACAATAAAGAAAGCTGAAGAAAAACCTACATGTTCTCACTGTAAAACAAAGGGACATGAGGAAGTACAATGTCGAAAACTGCATCCAAAATTACGACCAAAGAAGTTCCAAGATAAGGGGAAACAAAATATTGATGCATCAACTCAATAAGATCTACGATCGAATTCAGGAGATGAATATAAGATCATGGAAGTAGGAATAAAAGGTATATCTCGTGCCAAATCTAATTCTTCAGTTCAATCTACTAAATTGGAAAGTATTCTTTATCAAAAGAAAAGAAGTGAGCTTTTTCATGGCAGGGTTATAGTAAAACATACAAAGATAGATAATTTGTTTGACAATGGATCTCAAGTTAACTTAATATCTAAATAAATTGTTAAGAAGTTGGGTTTAAAGATGAAACATCATAGAAAACCATATCCATTAGGTTAGGTGTGTGATGATGCTAATTTGCAAGTAACAAATCAGTGTAAAATCAGATTTGCAATTACAACTAAATTCTTTGATGAGGTTGATGTTAGACAACTGAGAGGGGGGGTGAATCAGTTGTCTCTGTGCTTAAACAATTATGGTTCTTTTAAACTCTTTGTAGAGACACTGAATGATGATCACAATAATGCAGGGAAATAAACAATGGTACTTTCAGCATCATTCACATATATGAGAAACACAAAGACAGATATTTCCCGAGGAAACCCATGCAGGGTAAAAACCTATTTTTCTTTATATGATAAGTAATGGTTACATTCTTTACAGTATCATACATATGAGCACCAACTCATAATGAGGCTACAACCTCAGTTTTGCAAGTTGCAACTTGCTGAGAGCACCAACTCTATGTTTTCTCTAGCACCCACTAGAGGGAAGCACCAACTCCCTAGTTTCTCTAGCACCAACTAGAAGGAAGCACCAACTCCCTGGTTTCTCTAGCACCAACTAGAAGGAAGCAACAACTCCCTGTGTTCAAGCACCCACTTGAACCTTTGAGGACACAAGTCCTCCCTAGCTCCTCCCAACCACCCTAAAATATAAATATTTTCTACTGAAACTTATTACAGTGATATGATGTTCAACAATGGCTTACTAGACTCATCACTGTTTTGCTACATTTCGTTTCTTTGTCTGCCTCATTGCCTTTTTGCACACCTCACTTGCGCTATTTGTTCTTTCGTTGTTTATGCTCTGTGCGCCATGTCCATTCACTGCATAGTTCCTCTTCTATTCTCTTCAGCTGCTGCACTCTCCTCCTTCTTCACACATGGATCACCTTCACCAACAACAATCACAGCAACCTCCAACATCAACAACAACAACCCCCTTCTCTTCTCTGTACTGTGTATTTATAGCTTCTGTGCACCTTGTGCATGAAATGTTCGCAATGCCTCTGCATGTTGACTCCGTGCCGTTATTCTCCACCTCTCGAGTGTTCTGTCTGATCATCATCGTGACTCTTTAGCTTCTCTGGCAGTTGAGACTCTTCGTCTTCTTTGTGGCAGTTGAGCTCACCTTCTCTGTTTTAGTTACAGGATTCCATGCCCATCCATCTGTCAATCCCTTCTAAGAGTAGTCTTCCTTCACTTGGACGAAGCTTGGAGACTCTTCATCTCCTCTAGCGATCACACAGGGGTCTCTTCGAATTCTCTAGCAGATTCCATCAATGGTTTCTGGCAGTTTCACTGTGTCGTGCATCAGTAGCCCTCCGATCAACACTTGATATGACGGTTCAGATTACATCGCGATTTCACCTATCGCGATATCGAGATTCCTGATGTCAATAATTCTTGACATGTCCAACTCTCGATCCTCGATGCCTCTCCATTGACTGGAATCAACAGTCCAGATCAAAGCTTGATCTGACGGCTCAGATTGTATCGTGATTTCACATATCGCGATATCAGGATTCCTGATGTCAATAATCTTTGACATGTCCAACTCTCAATCCCTGAAACTCCGATAAGGTGTCCATCTGCTGACGTCATACTTGGATTGACACGTGTTGAATACTGCCACGTGTCACTCTGATTCGTGACTTACATGTGCCTGAAATGTTGAATCAGTCTGACACTTGTCATTACCTGGTTGTGCCACGTGTTCCTAGATGACATGGCCTGTTGACGTGAGTCGCGTCGACGGTCTAGATCACATCTTGATCTGACGGCTCAGATTACGCCAGGATTTTGCATATCGAGAAATCAGGATTCCTATTGCATTGTTTCTTTGACATTTCCAAAACGCGATCCTCGAAACTCCAATCAATGGTTCAGATGTTATCTTGATTTGACGGCTCAGATTACGTCAAGTTTTTGTGAGCCCTCTACCCCTTGCACTTTTAAAGATCGTGCAAGTTTTCCTCAATCCAACGGTGGTCGGACCCTGCGCTTGGATATGACGCCTCTAACTTCAATTAGCCCTCCGGTTAAGCTCATGGTCCACATGACCTTCTCCTATATGACCGCAGCCAAACCTCCTCATCGGGGTTTCAGACTTTCCCATGTCGAAACATATATGTCATCAGGATTTGCGATCCCTCGAATCTCGACGCGCTCTTTACGCACTAGCTCTCCTGGCTAGGCTCCTGGCCCATATGACCGTTATCCCCATGACCGTAGTCTTACCACTCGTCGGGGTTTCAAGATTTTCAATGCTGCAATGCATTGGCTCACGGGATTCCTGATATGTGAAACCCCGATGAGTCATCCCTCCTTTCGGGATTTCACCTTGGTTTTTCCCGATGGTAAACCTCATGCAGCTCCTGTCCGATCTGACGACTGACGGGATTTCTGAATGAGATACCACGACTGTCAATATCTCCCTTCTATAGGATTCTCCTAAGCTCCTATATCTTGAGCTTTGTTACTCGCGTTCTCCTCGACGTTGTTCCTCCTGAGATTTCACTTCCGAATCACCAAGGAGTTCTTGGACTTCTGCGCCTCTGCAAAGTCTTCACATGCACACTCTGATCCTGCCATCTTCACTGTTGTACTTGCCATCAATGACAAGTATACGCTACCTGTTAGACATTTGCCAACAGTTGAGTTAGATGGTGTGCCTCTTGAAATTTACGACATTGTCTTCAGTAATCCATATCTATTTGAAAATAAAACTATATTATATTGTGAAGATAAAAAATATCACCTTTTCAAAGATGGGATTGAATTTATTGTCATAGCTCATCCTATTAAAACTAATTTTTCTTTGGTGAGCACAAAGAAAATGAAGAGACTCGTGAGTGCAATTAAATCCTTTATTCTCATGATAGTGAAACAAAAGGAAAAAGACATATCATAATTTTTATCATGTTGTGATCCAGATCATAAATAGGAACTGGCAAAGATTATTTATAACTATGATGAGTTATTCTAGGAACCGACAGGGATTCCTCCTAAGAGGGAGGTTGAACATGAAACTCATTTGCCGTAGGATTTTCCTCTTCCTAAGATTGGTTTGAAATAGATTTTTCAATGGGGAGGAAAACAACCGAAAGCCTTCTATACATTTAAGGAAAAGATAAGCACCGCACTAGTTTTAGCTATGCCAAATCTACAACAACCATTGGAGATTCAAATCGATGCAAGAAGATATGTCATGGGAGCAGTCTTGATGCAATAAGGTAAACCTATGTGTTATCATTCTGATACTTTTACTCGAACAGTAATTAACTATCCAACATATGATAAGGAATTGTATGCATTGGTACAAAGTGTTAAGAAATGGAAGCATTATTTAATGGGAAAAGATACAATAGTTCATATTGATCATCATCCATTGCAGTATTTGTAGTTACAGACCAAGCTACAACAATAACGACATTTCAAGTGGATGGGTTTCTTACAACAATTTCGTTTGGTAATCAAGTATAAGAAATGTATTCATAATAAGATTGCAGATATGTTTTCGAGACTAGTGATTAATGCATTTACAATATTAAAGCATAATTCCTTAGCTCATGAAAGTTATGTTGAAAAATGTGCTAGGGATAATGAATTTTGTATATATATATATATAGGAAATCAGCAGTTGGATTATCATATGCATGATAATTGGTTATATCATCTTGGAAATTTTTGTATACCTAGGGATGGAAGAGTGAATGTAATCAAAGAAGCTCATACAACTCTCATTTCTGGTCATTTTGGGGTTGGTAAGATAGTAGCACAATTACAGAGATATTGTTATTTTCCTCGAATGAATGAGATAGTTTCCAAGTATGTAAAAGGGTGTGTTATGTGTGCCACAAGCAAGCCTAGCAACACAAATTTAGGATTATGTACACCAGTTATAGTACCTTCTCAGTCATGGGAAAGTATCTCGAATGGATTTTGTAGGGGGGGTTTTGTTGGCACAGGGGCAGACCCAGGGTTCAGCTCTAAGAGTGCACCAACAATCCCTAACTACTAGCCCTTTCGGTAACACCTATGAAGTAGATGCAGTCTCACCTGAAGCAGTTATGGGGGGGTTGCAGGACAAAGATGTCTACAACCAAGGGAATATCAAGTGGATCTAATACGATAACACCACAAAATTCATATGTCAGTTATCAGCTTAGATATACTCTGCCCATCTATTTATCATATCTAACATGGTAATGCAATCACAGTATATCAAATGGAAAAGGTATAAGATCAATCACACATAACACAAGATATACGTGGTTCACCCTCCCTCTAGGGCTACGTCCACATAACTGTGCTTTATAATATATTAAGATGAAGCATACAGTTCTTGTTTGCACTCTTAGCTAGCAGATCTTATCTCTTCTCCTCTCTTTCTCTCTCCTCCCTTCGCACCTAGCTCTAGGGTTGACCTTCGCAACAAGCTAAAGATCTTACAATACCATAAGGCTCTCCCACTTAGCACTTCTCTCTCACACAACAATAATCTCTCACAATATACAAACAACAACCAGATCGAACCACACGAACCTAAACGAACCCTCTTCCCTCATATAGGTTCTTATTTATACATTAAAATCACTCACCGACATCCTTAGGTCGAAACCTAGGTGTCCAAAACCCTAGATACCAAAACCCTAGATGTCTAAAACCCTAGGTCAACCCCATGTTTTCAGGGCTTCGTCAGCCTGTCTTTATTTCCTTCTCATGTAGTGCTCCAAAGCATCCAATGGTGGCTTTCTCAACTTTCTGAGCTGTCCACTATCCTTCTTTATTTTTGATATGTCATCCTCGATCTCTTCGTCCAACGACTTTTCTTTCTCGAACTTCATTCCACCTTTTCTGCTCTTTTTGCTCACTTCGACCCAGTATCAATCACTGTGTCTTCTTTGCAGTTCACATTCTCTCTTTTCTTCCTTGATATTCACGTACTTCCATAACCAAGGGCCAATAGGCCCCCAACACTCACCTATGACTCATCCTGAGGCACTTCAGATCTAGGCTTTCTATTTTACTTCGAATTCAGACTACGCAGTGTAGCCTCTGCTTTTTGTTCGATGCCTCCTCTCCTTCCTTGTGCAGATTGTCTTTTCCGTGTCTGGTACCCAGCTTCAACTACACCTGTTACCTAGACCCTTTTCCTCTTGTGTTTACTGAGAGTTGCAGGGTAGTTGGTTGTCATAGTACAATTTCAACTAGCTCCCATTCACTAATCCTTCCTTCCAATCTCCATTCATAGTCTTCAATTACACAGATCCTCCTTCTGTAACATAGGCGATCTCATATGGCCCTAGCCAATGCATTTTGAACTTCCTAGGATGTTTGTTGAACTTACTGTCATATATCAGTACTAGATCACCTTGTTTAAATGCCTTCTTATTGATGTGCCTGTCATGATAGGCCTTCTCTCTTTCCTTCTGTACTTGTTGATGAAATCTTGCAAAAAATATGTCTTCTTCCAATTCAGCCAACTATGCAAGCCTCTCATGAACAGTGCCAGGGTCATCCATATCTATAAAGGAAACAATTCTTAGGCTTGGTACCAAATATTCCATTGGAACAATATCTTAAAGACCATATACCAACATAAATGGTGTTTGCATTGTCAGCTTCTTTCAAGTGGTTCTATAGGCCCATAATACTGCTGGTACTCTTAAATCCCAGTCATCCATGTTCACACTGCAAATATTGGTTAGTGTTGTCTCCAAAATCTTGTTGAATGCTTCAACTGTCCCATTTTCTTGTGGATGGTATGGTGTGCTCTTCTGATGGTGGACTGCAAATTCTTTAGTCGGGGCTTCAACTGTCTTATTGATGAAGTGTGTGCCTTGATCACTCATAAGGATCTTTGGGAATCCAAACCTAGTTATGATGTCATCAAATATGAAGCGCGCAGCTATAGTTGCACTATAGTCCTTGACTTCTCTTGCTTCGACCCATGTGGTCAAGTACTATATTTCTCTAATTATGTACCTTGCTCCTGTACACTTTCCTGGTGAGTTTATAGGTCCAACGAAGTCAATGGCCCATTTCTCGAATTCTTGTAGGGTTAGTTGTGGTGCTAATGGAAATTCATCTCTTATGGATGGTTTCCCAACTCTTTGGCATATGTCGCATGCTCTGGAATAGTCTTTAGCATCTCTGTGTAAGGCAAGCCACCAAAGGCCAGCTCTAAGAACCTTCTGTGCAGTTTCTTTACCTACATAATGTCCTCCTGCGATGCCTTCATGAGCGTTTTCGAGGATCGGTGGTTTCTCTGTCTCCATAACACATCTTCTTAATATCTCATCATGTCCCATCTTTTATAGTGTCAAGCTATAAGTGAGAAGTCTGCAACGCGCACTACTAGTTGTTTCTTCTGAGGAATTGTATATGCACTAGGTCCCATTCCTACTTATAGGAATTGGACTATCTCTACGAAGTGGTCATCGATATTTCTAATGGTTAGTAACTGTGCATCTGGTAGTACATCCTCCAAACTGGTCGGCACTTCACCATGTTCTAACCTTGACAAGTGCTCAGGACCTTTGTTCATTCTTCCTGGATTAACTACAATCTCAAAGTCATATTCCTGGAACAGAAGAATCCATCTGCATATTCTTCCCCCCAACACTGGCTTGTTGAATAGTTATTTCAACGTAGAGTGATTAGTAAACATTTTAAAGTGTCCTCCCAACAAGTAGTGGTGAAATTTATGTAATGCGTAGACCATGGATAACCCTTCTCTCTCAGTCGTGTTTTAATTAATCTCAGCAGTTGATATCTTCCTGCTAGAAAAATATAATGGGTGGTCAATATCTCCTTCTCCAGGTTGTGCTAACACTGCTCCTAAAGCAATGGAAGACGCAGCGACATGCACATGAAACTCCTTGGTCTAATCTAGGAAAACCAGAATAGGCGCAGTAACCATTTTCTGTTTCATTGTGTCAAAGCTCTGCTGGCATTCTTTTGTCCAACTAAACTGACAATCCTTCTTCAACAGTTTCTCCATAAGTGCTATGATCTAAGAATATCCTTTAATGAACTTCATGCAGTATCCTGTGTGTCCCAGCATAGTGCATAGCTGTTTGACTGAAGTAGGAGGGGGTAGATCAACTATAATGGCAATTTTGGATGGATCTACCAACAACCCTTTCTTGCATACAATATGACCTAACAACACTCCAAATGGTGAAAAGAAGATGCATTTCTTCAGGTTTAAGGCAATTTGACACTGCCTTCATTTATCCAACATTATCCTTAGACATTCAATATGATCCTTCAGTAAACTAAAAACAATCCAATCATCAAAATATGCTTCTATAAATCTATGCAAAAAATCCTTGAATGCTTCGACCACCACCCTGGAAAATATGGTTGGGGCATTCTTCAATCCAAATGGAATAACTGTATATTGGTAGGATCCCCATTCTATTTCAAATGTGGTCCTATGGCGATCTTCCTTAGCAATCTAGATCTGATGGTATCCTGAAAATTCGTCTGTAAAAGAATATACTTTCTAGCCTCCCACATTATCTAACACATCGTCAGTGAATGGTGTAGGGAAGGGGTCATGCAAAAAAGAATCATTCAGCTTCCTGAGATCTACACATATCATGATCTCTCCTGTCTTATTTTCTTGCACCACCATAGGGCTAATCCATTCTGACTCTTCAACAAGTTTTATAACCCCTACTTCCAGCATTCTGTCGAGCTCAATCTTTATTTTCTCCTTATATTTAGGGTTCAATCTATAATGTCTCTATTTGACTAGTCTTTCATATGGATTTAAAGGAATCCTCATTTCTCCCATAGGCCCTTTAATGCCCTTCATATCAGTGAACTTGGTTGGAAACAAGTTCTGATATTCATGCAGTAACTCTATAATTTTGTCAATGGTAGTAGCATCCCAATAATCTCCAACATTTGCAAACTTTGGTGACTGCTTTGTCCCAATATTGACCTTTTTAATATTGATCGGTTGTCCGATGAATGGTAGCTCAACTCCCGGTCCTTCCACATCTCTTTGGTCTTATGTTTCTGCGATGTTCACCTTCCTAGGATCATCGTCTTCATCAGTATTGATGTTGTAACAACCTTGCAATTTCTGGAGAGGCAGTCCTATTCTTGTTCCAAAGGAACGCTAGATAAATCCTTGAATAATTTATGTCTCACAATCTGTAATGCTTGATCTACTGAAGGATATTGACTTTAAAATAAGAAGTTGGTTACAAAATTTTGAGTCATACCTTTCCAATTTGTAGTGATGAGGCGCAGCTCTGCTTGAAGGTACCAGTTGATAGGTGCCATGTCCAATGTGTTGATGAATTTTTTCACCCACTCTTCTTGGGGAATGTTGCTCCATGCTTCCTTGCAACTCTACATGTGGTCCTTTGGACAACTTCGACCTGTGTAGCGAGCTTCACAGCCTTATACTTGTGCTAAGAACCGCGTTGTCATTAGGGTACGACATTGTACCCATTCTGTAATGCTATTTTTGTGTGTCTCCCACCATCTTGCTGGGGTTTCTTTCAGGGCCTCATCCATTGCCAACAATATTTGTTGTATTGGTACACTTTCTTCAAAGTCCGACAAGAAGGTTTCTAAAGAATTCAGGCCATCAAAGGTGGGTAAGTTACTTACTGTTGTGTCGATCCAGCGAACTTCTCTGGTTAATCTAGCACATATTCTTGTAGATACTTCGTACATATTATTCTGCTAGTTCTCCAATGATTCTTCTGAGTCTGATGAACATGTGCTATAATTTCGCCAGCTTAGGTTCCCATCGGCTGTAGGATTAATGTAATCATGTTGTCTGGATGTTAATTTGCATATGTTTTCTAGTTCATATGCGTGGTCTTCTTCTCTGATAGGTTCTGTGTAGCGTTGACTTTCATCTGGATCTAGAGGTGAAATGACCCTAAGGCCATCTCTTTCAAAATTCATATGTCTCTTCTTCAAATCAACCACAGTGGAATTATTGAAATCTCAATCAATTCCTAATAGCGCAGGGTAAGGACAACTATCATCAACTATCTCAATTACCTCAAAATCTACAAATGTTCTTACTTTGTCGATGTCCACAAGGACATGCTCCAATCGTCCAAAGGGACTGAAATATTGTTGTTTGGCCATCCTGAGCCTAATAGGGGAATAGATCAACTTTGGTTTTCCCATCAGTGCCTAGGTTTTCTTCGTCATGACATTAACCTCTAACCCTAAGTTGAGGACCTCATAATCTATCTCATACTCTCCTATTTGAGCATTTGAATGCAATTCCTTATTGGTCCTTCTCTTCTTACCGATTTGATGTACTGCCCTATTAAGTAAGGGGTCCATCTTTCCTAGCTCATATTGTCTGATTAAAGTTTGTAGTTCTTGTATAGTGCTTTCATCCTGAATCAACTTAATACAAGTATATAGAAATTCCATGAGCTTGCTTACCTCTTTTCCTTCTTTTGGTAAAGCAGACTAATCAAATGCCAGAGGCATTCCATATTATCTCACTTCTGGTCTTGTCTTTGATGAGGAACCCTGTTCTCCTCTGAATTCTTTTCTTTCTTCCTCAAACATTTGTCTTTCTTTCTTTGCATCAAACATTTGTGTCTTCTCTGTAGCTTTTCTGATTCTTGAGTCTTCTGTAGTCTTCCCTTGGATCAGTCTATCTTCTCTTGTAACAATGCCTCCTCTAGTGATAACAACGACTCTAGGGTCTTCTCTGCAAGGTTCATCATATATCAGTTGCACTTGTGGGTTCTGTTGAGGTCCTCGTCTTTCCTGAAGCTTAGCTAGCAGCACAGGGAAATCTTCTATAACATGTTCAAACAAGTTGCAGTAGCTGGAAGTAGTAAAAGGGTTCTGGCAATCCCTTATGAGGTGTCCTGGTTGTGCGCAGTTATAAAACTTATCTATCCTCGACCTCGACCCATTCCTCCTCCTTGTCCTCTTCCTTTGAATCCACAATAAGGATTGAAGTTTCCTCTTCCAGGAGAGTTATACTGCATAGTGTTTCCTTCTTGTTGTACTTCACCTTGAATCTTGTATATGTCTCTCGACCTTTCATGCATGAGATTGTAAGCCCTACAATCCCTATCATCATGTCCCATGGACTTACATAACATGCAATACAAATTTGTGGGTGTCTGAACATACTTTTTCATGTAATATCACTCACCAGGGCGATGTCTATTTATGCATACCTCACACCAGGGTAAGGTGACTTGCTTCAAAGGGATCGGAGCTCTAGAAGCCAAGTATTCATTAAATAGGGGACAATGTTCCTTGTCATGGCCTTCTGATCTAAACCTGACACACCAGATGTCTTCTCTTTTATCTTTTCCCTTGTATTTCTTCATATCCTCGACCTGCAGAGACAAACTAGTTAGCTGACTCAAGATCTCACTCATACCTGAGTTAGATTCTCCCATAGGGGTTGATTCTAGCTTCATGGTGATATCCAGCACCTCAGACTGTGAAGAAATCTTCTGTTGCATCAGAGGAACTCTGATGTGTGGTAAGAGAGCAGTGATGAACCATTCTTTATTTTGCTCATCTAGGATCTGAAAAGTCAATCGGCCTGTTAAGGTTTTGAATCTCTAGTCGAATTCCCAAATAGGTTCGGCTAGCTTTTGCTTGATCTCTTTCATCTCTGTAATACATTGTGAATCTGACTTGGGTTTCTTGAACTCTACAATAAACACATTCTTAATTTGATTTGGTGTCTTAGGCTATGCAAGTCCTTGGACAAGCTTCATGTACCAGCTCAGTGCGCGATCTCTTAGAGTGGTACTAAACTGGGTTCTTTTGACATCTTCGTCAGTGATATTTTCAATATTCCATACGGATTCACATAAGAACCAGTGTTGATCAGGATCTTCATATCTATCTCCCCTAAATATGGGAAGTCTCATCTCATCGACCATAGATCTTCCTAGGGTTCTTCACTGAGTATGTGGTGGACTACTAGTGACGGTGCTCTGGACGCTCTGGTGGCTTGGATTACTCTGATTGCTTAATACTACTGAATCAACAGGAGGGATAATAAAAGTTACTTCAACAGTCTACGCAGTGCTTGAAGTTTCAGGTTATTCTTAGCGAAGCTCTTCATCTTTCCCTTCCTCTGTCCCAGCAGGTTCTGAATGCTCCTCGTCTTTCAGATCTACCTCTTCTCCACTGTAGAAACCCTCATCCCCATAGTTATGCTTGAATAAGTTTGCAAGGTGAACTTCTCTAAATGCTTTTCCACGGTGCGTATGTCCAGCTTCTCTGTCACTGTCGCTATCCAAATTTTTGAACATTATCTTTTCTAGATCTGACCAACCTATTGTATCTTCAAGATGTTCTTTTCATGCAATAACATCTTAAGTTTCAACTTCAAGAATTGTAAAAATTTCCCTTTGGGTCCCTTAAGAAATACCTCTCGACTTGGCTAAATGACTATACTCTGTCAACAACAAACTCGATGATGTACCCTCCAATGGTGCTATCAAACCAGTGATCTACTGCACGTGATATGGCGTTATCATCTCTCTTGACCTTCTTGATCATCTCCGACGTCCAAACCACAGGAGGTCTAGATCAGATCTCAAACTGGGTATCTGCTAACCTAACTAACTACTCGTATAGATCCTGATGGATTCCCCCAAATAAAATCTCGTGTATATCAGTAAAGATATATTTCTCCAACAAATCCTCTGTAATAAGATTAGGGTTATTGTTCTGGGCTTCAGTGAAGTCCTTTTCTTGATCCTCTATCCACTTTTGAGTCTCCGTCTTTGATCGAAACCACCTTGACATTCCCTCAAGAAGATTTTGGTCCTGACAACGGAACCATTTGTTGGCACAGGGGCAGACCTAGGGTTCAGCTCCAAGAGCACACCAACAAGCCCTAACTACTGACCCTTTCGAAAAAACCTGTGAAGAAGATGCAGTCTCACCCGAAGCAGTTATGGGGGGGTTGCAGGACAGAGATGTCTACAACCAAGGGAATATCAAGTGGATCTAATACAATAACAACACAACATTCATATGTGACTTATCATCTTAGATCTACTTTGCCCATCTATTTATCAGATCTAACATGGTAATGCAATCACACTATATCAAATGGAAAAGGTAGAAGATCAATCACACATAACACAAGATATATGTGGTTCACCCTCCCTCTAGGGCTACGTCCACAGAACTGTGTTTTATAATATCTTAAGATGAATCATATAGTTCTTGTATGTACTCTTAGCTAGCATATATTCTCTCTTCTCCTCTCTTTCTCTCCCCTCCCTGTGCACCCAGCTACAGGGTTGACCTTCGCACCCAACTGAATATCTTACAATACCAGAAGGCTCTCCCACTTAGCACTTCTCTCTCACACAACAATAATCTCTCACAATATACCAAAAACAACTAGATCAAACCACACGAAATTGAACAAACCATCTTCCCTCATATAGGTTCTTAATTATACATGACAATCACTCACCGACATCCTTAGGTAGAAACCTAGGTGTCCAAAACCCTAGATACCAAAACCCTAGGTGTCTAAAACCCTAGGTCAACTTGACCCGTATTTTCAGGGCTTTACTAGCCTGTCTTTCTTTCCTTCTCACGCGGTGCTCCAAAGCATCCAATGGTGGCTTTCTCTACTTTCTGAGTTGTCCACGATCCTTCTTTCTTTCTGATCTTTCATCCTCAATCTCTTCGTCCAATGACTCTTCTTTCTTGGACTTCGCTCCGCATTTTCTGCTCTTTTTGCTCACTTTGACCCGGTATCAGTCACTGTGTCTTCCACATAATTCACATTCTCCCTTTTCTTACTTGATCTTCACGTACTTCCATAACCAAGGTCCAACCGGTTTCGATGTCCATAATAGGTCATGATTACTTATATGTCGTGGTGGATAGGTTCAGTAAGATGTCTATTTTAATTCCATGGAAGAAACAGGTCAGAACTAAACAAACAACACAGATGTTCTTTGCTAATGTTTGGGTTCATTTTTGGATGCCTACATCTATTATATATGATCGAGACTCTCAAGTTTTGGGAAATTTCTGGTCTAGTTTATGGGAGATTATGGACACTAAGTTGAAAAAGAGAACAACTTTTCATCCACATACAAATAGATAGATAAAGGTGGTAAACAAGATAGCGGTACATTTGTTACGAGGATACTACAACAAACATCTTAAGTTATGGGATCAATAGTTGCATTATGTACATCATGTCTATAACTGTTCCATGCATTCTTCTACTCAGAGAAATCCTTTTGAAGTATGTTTAGGGTACTTTCCTAAATCACCTATGGATTTTTCTTTTGGAGAAATAAGTAAAGAAGATGGGTAGGATGATATAGATAAAGGTAAGTGGTTCATTCAGAGGATCCAATAGGTACATCAAGTAGTACAGGAACAATTGGAGAAGATCCAAGCCAAATACAAGGAGAGGCATGGTAAACATCAGGTTGATCATCAATTCCAAGTCAGTGGTCAGTGGTCAAGTATGATTACATATCAGCAAGGACAAAATGAAGGGTGAAGGTAAAAATCTTATACCAATCTAGTATGGTCCACTCAATATTCTAGAAAATATTGGTACTAATGCATTTCATTTAGATCTACCATCCTACATGAAAACATATTTAGTGGTAAATGTTGAGAATTTCAAACTTTATGAACCTCCTATGATTATGGATGAAGATAAAATTATTCAAGTTCTGACAGTTGATGATTTTTCTCTAGAGTACCTAGAGGAGCTACATGAATATGTTATTCTAGATAGAAGAATCAAAACTTCATAGAGAGGTGATGTGAAATATCTTCGAGTTGGTATTAAAGGGGTAAAACAAAGCAAATCAAAGTGGATCAATATCAATAATGTGAGTGATATTTACCCTCACTTAGTTGTTGAGTAATCAAGACTTTTGGTGGCCCAAAAGGCTTCCACTAGGGAGGAATGATCCAGGAGGATCTAAAACGCTCAAAGAGGTCTAGGAAGATCCAGAATGCTCACAGAGGTCCAAGAGGATTCAAAAATGATCAAAATTTGGCCATCTCAAATTCTCTCAAAAAGGAATTCATTACGTAGAGCTCAGAGATATATTTCCATTGGTGAAAAAATTACCTCAAATGGAGTTCGTATGCAAAGGATATAGTCATTGAAATTTTTGGTCAACATGGGAAAAAAGTCAAATTCAAAGGTGACACGTGTCACCAATGGAAGGGTGACATCTAGCATAACCATACATATGTATGATGTTGATGTGGAAACACCATAGAGCACCACATGGCATATCATACCGCTAACTTGGCATCCGACTAGGTAAGTGAAGTAGCATCGACCGTAGAACCGACATGGCATTGACTGTACAGTTGGAAACAAGTGGACCAATTGTAGGGTGCCAGGTGGACCAATAATATGGTTCCACATGGCACCTTTGAAAAGGAAAAGTTGGCCTAGGATCAAAATGGTTGGATTAGGAAGGAATCGAACCTCCGACCTCATATCATAGGTCAACAAAATTAAACACATGCACTAACCAATCGATCCAATGGTCACATTGAATATTTCAATGGATAACAATATATTTATTATTATATAAATATAACATGTCAAAGAAATGGATTTCATGGGGCTTCAACCCTATACCTCCCACCACATGAACCACGACTTAACATAAGCACGCCAACCATTATTCCATATGGTTGTGTTGTTACAACCAACACAACAAACCAAATTTAAGTTTGTGCATGGGGTTCGGATGAAGGTTTGGGGCCCACACCCTATTTAATGGGCACAAAATACATTGTTCCATCACATCAGACTACATAATCATGTCTCAAATTTTGCGCCATGGGTATCGAGACTTTGGGATTGCATTGTAATGCATGCCAAAGGGTTCGTTAATGGAAATATATGAATTTTATACTCATTTTTCTCAAAATTTTGCAAGGAATTCGATGGTGCACTCTATTTCTGAGTTTGAGAAATGAGTAAAAAGGTCATTGTTTAAAAAAAAAAAAAAAAAGGAAGCATTTGAGCATTAATAAAATGATGTCAATTGGAATCATACCCAAAGACATAGCCCAAATTGGGTGAACTCTGTTAACAAACTTGTGTGTGTGGCATATTATTGTTGTTCTATTTCGCTCAATTATTTATCACTGAAGTGATTTTGGATAGATAATTAAATTCACATGTTTTATGCAATTAGTCAAAACGATCATTATTATTTAGAAATCAAGCTAGAGGATTATGTGTATTAAAGAATAATTAACATATATGAATTTTTCAGATGTTTGTTGGAGGAAGTCTGCAATACGCGGGCTAGGACTTCTTGTGGGGGAAAGTCAAAATGCAAGTCTCGAATTATCGATCTCCATATCGAATTGATCATTTTCTTGCTAGGAGCCATCGGTTTTAGTGCTCAATTGTAAGCTTATACTCCTCTAAGGAGTCGTCAGGGTGCTCTCAAGGGCTTCTCCAACGATATTCCACTCCTTTATAGGTTTTCTATGAGATTTTATGGGATCACTCTTGTTTCACAACTCTTCTCTCCTCTTTTGTCTCTTGTCCTGCTCTAGTTTGTGTATATCTATTGAGGGTTCATGGGCCTATGTTCTCCATTCAGACTTTGCGGTTGATTCATTTATCTTCCTCCCGACTTCTGACATTTTCTTATTGGGTGTGATTTGACTTCGACTTTGACTTTATATTATCTCATGGATCATCCAACCCCCCCACGTCGACCCGGCTTACTCATAGTTGACAGTGTTCACCAATTATTTTATGTTCATTTCTTCAAGTATTCCCAAGCTTCTCTGGTGTCTTTGCAGTTAGATTCCAATAATTGTTCCCACTCATCTTTTTTCTCTTTCTAATTAGAGTTTGGAGGAGGGTTTTTCATGAGCGGTCGATACTCAACAATTTCATCGGCTCCTTTGTCTAGGAGGAACTTGTGAAGTAATGATGAACAATGCAAATAAAAATGTCATGGAGTTTTGTATCAAATTTATTTTTGAAGGTTTGGATTGACTCTTTATCTTCAATTTCTTGTTCTTCAATGTAATCTTGCACGATCCTCCCGAACCACTCATTCAGGTTTGTTCTTCATTCGTTTATGATTTTATACATAAAATACTCATCGAGGGTGAGTCTGTACGTTAGATTTACTGAGATATTTGTAGAGTGCCTCTGGAATGGCTTCCGGGAATCATTCGTGCATCTCCAAGAAGAACTGAGTGTGTTCTTATGCTAGCGTCAATTGCTTTCTTCTTGCGTAATTTTTTATATAACTGGTAATTTTACACTCCCACCATTCATGTATGTCTTTCAAAGTTAACATTTATATGTCTTTGTTATGCATGCTCGAGTTCAAAACTACCGGCAACAAAACCATTGTTGTAGTCTGAGAGAACATACGAGAAGGTTACCGGTATATCCTTACATAGAGAAACACATGTTACAACTTCATATAGAAGAATACGTAGACATATAGACATACATGAGAGGTGAGAGAACCATCAAATAATTTTATTATATTCATAACAACCTCTTACATTCCATTACATAGTCGTGTATATATACATATGATATTTTGTTACTAGTTGGTTACATTCTTTAACTGCCTGGTCGGTCGACTCTAACTTTCTAATTAACTGACTTCCTGCCCGACTATTGTAGTCGACTTGGTTAGTTAATTATTGATACCATGTGTGCACAAGTCCAAAGCATATTAGACTGGAAAACACATAGCATATTAAGGAGTGAGTTGTTGATCATAAGAGGTATGAGTCTTTTATTGTTGGTGATTTGGTTATAGTGCATGTGAGAAAAGAGACTTAACTTAGTGGAACTTAAAACAAGTTCAATGTGATGAAAATTAAACCGTGTAGAACTATAAGGATGTTTGGTGATAATGTATACAAGGTTGAGTTGCGAATAGAAGTTCAAATTCAACATAGTACACATATGAACAATGCTTTTGATATATGAATAGGGGTTCAAATTTAGCATACTATACATATGAACAATGTTTTTGATATATGAGTATTTTCATAATTAAAATTGATATATGAGTTTTTGATATATGAGTTTTTGATATATGAGTATTTGGTTTATCCTGCTCAGCCGGTTTTTCTGCTTTCATGGTGCTCTATGCATCCATTCCATGAGAACGAGGTAGGCCATGTTGAGGGTTGACCTACTATAGCAGGTTTGGACAACACAACTGCCCAGGACCTACCTCTCGAGATCTCACACTAGGAGGAGACCATACGGGCTCTTCGAGGTAAAATTGGTCTGTGCGGGCTCCTTAAGAGCCTTGGCCTCACCATGGCCTGGGACTTACCTATCGAGCTCCAGTTCCAAACGAGGACCATCCATGTTTCTCTAGGAAAAATTGGTTCGTGCAGGCTCCTCAGCAGCCACGTCCTCCCAACGCTAAGAGTCTCCAAGGAGGGTTCCCGGTGGAAGAAGAATTTCCACCCAATTGGGAGAAATTATTACCTTTCCTTCCTTCAAATTCCTTGGAGCACCAGCTCGCCACCTGCATCACCATTCCATTTCAGGAGTCAATTTCCACGAGATGCATAGTGGAAGAAGAATCCTTACCTCTGGATGACCACTCGGTGCACAATTTCGCTGCCTCCATGGAAGAATACCCCGTCACAGACTCTGTGGTTTCCTTTGACTCTGTCACTGCCACTCTGGAGGAAAACCAAGCTCAAGAGGACCATAATCACCCAGCTCCAAATTCCTACAGACTCACGGACCCCCACCTAGTTTTAATCTTTGAAATGAGGACAGACCTGGCCGAGAAGAAGCACCGCCAGAGTTTCTTTAGCAAACGTCTAGACGCCTTGTATGATTTCCTGTCAAGCGAGCCTAAGAAGAGTTGTTGCCTGACGTGTTGTCATCCCTTCACCTTCACACTCCATCAATATGGATGTAATATCCCTAGGCCAAACTCAGTTATAAATGTAAATGCAAATGTACTTAAGTTGGTGAGTTGTTGGATATCATTTTTGGTATGCACCTTTCATGAAATAGTGTGCGCATGTACTACGCAGTAAAATCATGAAGTGTGCACATTCCAGGATATCGTGCGCAACAACTTAATTGTGCGTGATTTTGATGCCATGGATCCTTTGTGTATATGTTGTGTTTTATAGGATGGTGAGCTAGTTTTGTGATGATTAGGCCAGAGAGCCTAGATGTTAAAGGCCAGTGCGCCTATTTTTGTATATTCTCATCATTCATATAAAATACATCATTTCACGCAGACTGACCACAATAAAAGAGTACAGGGGACTAAAATCCACTAGTTAGGGAAAGGGGGGGGGCTAAGATAGGGAGCTTAAGACAAAAAGGAATATTATATTAATATTTCTTAAATCATAAAGTATGGATAATTATTTTATCCTAAGTTCTAAAGTTGGATACAAGTGGGCCAAAGTAGCTCCCAACATGACAAGTGTCAAGTTGGGGACATGCATACATATAGTTTGGACTTGGTTCATTTCCCATCATTCCTTCCATCATTCAACCAATCACTTGATCATCATTCAGACACTCATGGAGCTATCCTCTGTACCTTCATGTTATTGTACCTGAACCTATATCCATACCCAGACCTGTTTGTGTAGTTGGTTAGCTTGGGAGCTGGACTGAAGAAGCCAGTTGTTAGGACCATGGGATATTGAAGAGGTGGGTTTTTAGGCCCATGAGCAATCTCTCTAGGTGATAGAATTGTTGGGAATTGATTTCTTGAAGGTGATAAACTACAACTACAGGACTCTGAGTCTTCCTGTCTGGCATGTTGATGAAGCCTGAAAAGGAATTGGGGCAGTCGAAGGACTATTGAGCAGAGAAGGAGCATGCTTCCTGGGGTGGGACATGCATGTCGAGAATGAGGGATTGTAGGCTATTAGTTTGAGTTGGCACTCGTGACAAAGTCTTTCCTGTTGTCTGTGATACAATAGCCTGGTTAGGAATCCCTTTAATCGGGTGGAGTTTAGTCCTAGCTCGGGGGTGACCCACTGTTGAGAGTGATGAGCGGTGTGGTCTAAGGCTGGGAGGTTCATGGAAGGTCTGGATGCAATTGGTGATATTCTTACCAAGATAAGTGTTAACTGTGTGATAAATTTACATGTTGCATTATTATTTATGTGTTTATTTTATGGGTTTATCCTATGTGTGGTCACAACTGTCTTTATATTTATGGGTATTTCCTGTATATGCTGCATGTATATGTTTATTGTTATTTCAGTATGAATATGTGAATTTACAGTATGCATTTGTCTGTTTACATTTTATATATAAATTTCTGCAAGAGTTTTGTGTGTATATATTTTAATTGCATGCAGTTCGAAAAATTTATGTGGCATAGCTTAGTTGGATGTTGGGTATGTTACAACATGGTATCAATGAATGAAAGAGTTTTCTGGAGTAGCATGGTTCGGCCTGGGTGATCGGGGATATTAAAATATGGTATCAGAGCTTCAATTTTCAACACTGAGCCTGGATGAGCCGAATAAGTTAAGTTGAAGCGAAATTACATAGAGGATTGATTTCAAAGGGGCCAAATTTCAGTTTGTAGAGCGTCCATGGTAAAAAGTAACAACAATTGGGCGGAATTGGGAAAAGCCCCAATTTCTATTGTTAAATTCATGGGAAAATTGAGAAATTCAGTCATGTGGTGAGATATTATTTATTTAATATCTGTTCTAGAAAATTCTGATCTAGAATTGGTTGAATTTGAAGTTACAGTGAAGCCATGACAGATGGAGCGATATTAGTAATTAAAATTCTCACTTCGTGAATTAGGTGTGGGAAAAATTTGTTCCAGAAATGTCAACCCACAATGATTTGTTGTTGCAAAGGTTGAACTGGTGTTATCGGGGTGAAATTGAACAAATTTCTTAGTTGCAGAATGTCTATGGTAAAAATTGGGGAAAAGTTAAGCAAAAGCCCAAATTTCTACTGTGGAATTCACGAGGAATTGATGAGCATAAAAATGAATGTGCGTAGGTGGGAACACTAGAAACGCATGATGCGTGGTAAAAATCTTGTGATATGTAATAATTTGGTGTCATGCGGAAAAACATTGGCATGCTAGTGCATGCACTAAATTTTGGCGTCGCGCGGAAAAATGTTGGTGTATGGGTGCACACACTAAATTTTGGTGTCGCATGGAAAATTGTTGGTGTGCGGGTGCACGCACTAAATTTTGGCGCCGCGGAGAAAAATGTTGGTGTCCAGGTGCACGCACTAAATTTTGGCGTCACACAGAAAAATGTTGGTTTGCGAGTGTGTGTGCGCTAAATTTAGCATTGCACGGTCTGCGTATGCATAATATGGTGTGCGTGGTGTGCACACACATAATAATGGCGCACGTGGTGTGCGCAGTATTGGCAGAGTGTAGATGATTTTGGTTGGTGCGCGCACAATGTGGGTATATGTTGTCGCGCAATAGTTTAGTTAATGGTCTGCGCAAAGTATTGGTGCGCAGTGGGGGTGTACTAAACTTTGGGATGGTGCAGTGCATAGAGTGAAATGCACGCAAAATCTCAGCGCACGATACAGAAATTGTGTGCAATAGGTGATAGTTCAAGAACTCAAATCTTGCGCGGTTGATATTGGTGCGCGACACAAAAATAGTGTGCATCGGTTTTTGGCGCGACAGGGAAGTGATTCACGGTAGTTATGGATGTGCAGAGCATAGATTACCTTGTGGTGTTTCTGCACATGCTAAATATGGGTGTACATATTGAAATTTGTGTGCGCAAAGTCGTTCGGAGGGTGAAGAACAACAGAAAAACAATGATTTTCTACAACGTTTTATACTACTTGAACGTCATCTTTTTGCAACGCATTTTTGAGGCCCTTAAGAGCATTTTTAGCAACTCAAAGACCATGAGAATAGAGTGTGCCATTGGTTATTGGCACGACAGAGAAGTGATTCACGGTAGTTATGGATGTGTGGAGCATGAATTACCTTGTGGTGTTGCTACACATGCTAAATATGGGTGTACATATTGAAATTTGTGCGCGCGAAGTCATTCAGGGGGTGAACAACAATAGAAAAACAATGATTTTCTGCAACATTTTATACTGCTTGAACGTCATCTTTTTTGCAGTGCATTTTTGAGGCCCTTAAGAGCATTTTTAGCAACTCAAAAACCACGAGAACAAAGTGTACCATGGTACATTTGTTCTCTGAGATCTTTCTAATGGTGTAAACCATTCGTCAAATGGAGCTTTTATGAGAATGTTACAGCACAAACAATGGAGGGTAAATTTTAAGACCCATCTAACTTCAAAGAGCCATAACTTTCTACTCCGGAATCCAATTGAAGCGCAGGAGCAGTCAATGGAAATATATTGAACCATAGAAGACAGTCATAGATCTGAATTAATTTTTTGGGCATGTTAAAAATGTTTTATATGGAAAAGAAGGTACATGTAGCATTCCATACCAAAAACATGAATTGGCCTAGAACTTCAACGAGATGTAACTAGCAGCCCGGAACCCAGAAAAAGGTGAAAATTGGCCATAGTGTCCATAATATGTATATGAAGAAACCCAATTTATATACTATGAAAAATCCAATGGAGTAGGTGCAAAAATGCATAATTATAGTGCAGAGTTGCGCCAAGTTGAAGGGTGAACATAAAAATTAATGGGCAATTTTCAAATAACCATAACTTTCTGCTCAAGACTCGGAATTGAGCATGGGAGAAGGCGTTGGAAAGGTCTCGGAGAGTAGAATACAAATAGTCACCCATAAAATTGATCCGAGCATTCAATTTTTTGGAAATCAGAAAAAATAATTCTGATATATTATTGAACCATAATGGTTCATATTTTCATGAAATTGTTGACACAGTTACCCTTACAAAGTTTTGTTGGATGAAGATTTTGTAGAGTTAACAGAAACTAGATCAGATCGGGATCAACACAAAGTTCATAGGAATGGAAGAGGCATAGGGGACTTACAACCAGGAATATGATATTAGAGGGATGGATGTCCATTTGGGCATTGAAGGAACAAACTCCAATGGACATGGAGAAGGAAGGGATGAAAACGTAAATATGGTAGAGACCACTAAAAATTTGAAAAAGGATGTCCAAAGCCATAAATATGATAATGAAAGGCTTATGATATCCAAGGAGGAGAAGGAGGACTTCAACATGAAGTTAATATAGAGCTTGAAAATAATAGAAAAGAAATTGGATAAGGAGATTGACTCAAGTAAATGAGGAAGTCATAGGTCTCCTGATGAGAAAACAAGAACCATGAGTGTTAGCAGACATCACCATCACTCCCCGAGGCATTCCAATAAGAGAGCACACAATAGCTCAAGTCCATCCCCTATCAGGAAGAATAAGAAGTCTGGGGTGGATGAGCTACGAGGAGAAACAAACAAAATCAAACCTCCTACATTCGATGGTGAGCACAAGAAGAATGAAGATGTCGAGACATGGTTGTTGGGAATGAGAAAGTAATTTTAATTGCATAATTATTCTTCTCATGTAGAAGCTATAATTTCCATCTATCAACTCAAGGGAAAGGCATCCATGTGGTGGGATCAACTTGTATAGGTGCAACACATTAAAGAGAAAAGTGTAACTTGGAGGGAATTTAAGAAGTATTTTGAGAAGAAATACTTGATTAAGAGATACTATGACAAGAAAATGAATGAGTTCTTTGAACTCAAGCTTGGGACTATGAGCATAGATGAATATTAGAGAAGGTTTTTAAAACTGTTGAAGTATGTCTTCTTTCATTAAGGATGAGACAATTAAGATTCATAGGCATTTGAGTGGATTTCCATCATTCATCAGTGAAAAAATACAGTATGATGATCCCAAGACATTGGAGGAGACCATAAGGTGAGCTAAATGCCTATATAATCAACAAAAATAAAGGCCGACTTTCCAAAAATCTTGGGAAGACAAAAAGAAATTCAAGATGGAACAGAGGAAGAAGGGAACTAAGCCACCATTCTTCAGAAATAATACTCAGGGAAAACCAAATTCTAGAGAACCCAGAACGATTGAGACAGGGGGTCAAAGGCCAAGGCAACCACCTATTCAATGTTGGGGTTGTAAAGGAGATCATATGTTCATAGATTGTCCTCACAAAGGTGAAAAATTGAGGACTGTTCACAATGTACAACAAGCTGAAACAGTGGAGGACATGGGTAGAAATGTATCAAGGATCTATGTAATCCTGGACAACAAGCAAGTAGAGTATCAGTCACATATGATTGAAGTGGCAGGTACGATCAACAACCAAGCTACTGCTATTTTGATTAATTCAGGAGCTAGTCATAGTTATATAGATCCTAAGATGGTGAAAATTTTGCATTTGCCAAGAAGAAAGCATGGAAAATATTGGTTGGTGCAGCTGGCTACCGGATCCAAAAGAAAAGTTAATGAGATGGTTAAGTCATGTCTTATGGACATGAATGGACTGAACACCAGGGTAGATTTGAACATCTTGCCTTTAGGTTCCTATGATTGTCTAATTGGGATGGATTGGTTGGATCAACATCATGCTATCCTAGAATTTCATAGCAAGACATTTACTTTCTTGGATGAGGAAGGGAATCTAAGGAAAGTGCAGGGAATTCCCAGGGAAGTAACCATCAGAGAAATTTCAGCATTGCAGCTGAAGAAATGTTACAGAAAGGGGTGTCAAATATTTGCAGCTCATATGGAAGAGACACCTAAATATAAGGTGCTAAATTTGGAAGATCATGTTGAAGATGTGTTCAAGGAGGTACCATGACTACCCCCAAAGAGAGATATTGATTTCTCTATAAATTTAATGCCTGGAGAAGCTCCAATGTCAAAGACTCCTTGCAGAATGAGTACACCAGAATTGAAGGAGCTGTAAATGCAGCTTGAAGAACTTCTGAAGAAGGGGTATATATGCCAAGTGTTACACCTTGGGGTGCCCCAATCTTGTTCATGAAGAAGAAATATGGGACATTGAGATTGTGCATTGATTTCAGACAGTTGAATAAAGTGACTGTAAAGAACAAGTATTATGTGCCAAGGATTGATGATCTCTTTGATCAATTGAAGGATGCAAAGATATTTTTGAAGATAGATATCAAGTTAGGATACCATCAGGTAAGGATTAAATAGGAAGATATCAACAAGACCACCTTTAGGACAAGGTATGGTCATTATGAGTTCACAGTGGTGCCATTTGGGTCGTCAAATGCACCAATTGTTTTCATGTTCTTAATGAATGGTGTTTTCTGAGAATATATAGACAATTTTGTCATTGTATTTTTGGATGACATCCTTATATATTCTAAATCAGAAGAAGAGCATGAGCATCATTTGAGGATGGTGTTGCAAGTATTAAGGGAGCAT
>ML783371.1:3873-20337 GCA_009831015.1 Picea engelmannii | reverse complement strand
TGGAGTTGGAAGCCATAGTGCATGCCTTGAGGAAATGGAGACACTACCTCATGGGGAAAATGTTTGAACTAAGAACAGACCATAATGGTCTGAAATATTTATTTGATCAGCCAACTCTAAATGCTAGGCAAAGCAGATGGTTAGAATTTCTAATTGAATGTGACTTTGATATGAAGCATATCAAGGGGAAAGAGAACAAAGTGGTTGATGCACTTAGTAGAAGAGTGCATGAAATGCATGCTACATCCATTAGCATGTACCAACTAGATTTGAAACACATAATTATAGAGGCTGCAAAATTAGATTTTCAATACAAGGAATTAGTGGCAAAATTACAACAAGGTAATTTGCAACAGAAAACTGAATAATACAAGCTAGATAATGATGAAATTATCATATACAAGGGCATAATTTATGTACCAAATTCTCAGGAATTGAAAAATATGATATTGAGAGAAATGCATAATGTACCTTATGCTGGGCACCCAGGTTATCAGAAAACTATTGCAACTGTCAAGGGCCAATATTATTGGCTAGGCATGAAGAAAGAAGTTGCAGATTTTATTGCCAAATGTATGGAATGTCAAAAGGTAAAAGCTGAGCATAGACACCCAGCTAGTTTGCTACAACCATTACCCATTCCTGAGTGGAAATGGGAAGTTGTAACAATGGATTTCATCACCAAACTTTCTCAGAACAAACAAGCAACATGATTCTATCATGGTAGTGGTGGATAAGCTTACTAAAGTTGCCCATTTTATTCCTGTAAATCTCACTCACAAGGAAACCAACATTGTTGATGTTTATATGAGAGAAATTGCTTGATTACATGGAATACCCAAGACAATTGTGTCTGACAAAGATCTAAAATTTACCTCAAAATTTTGGAAGGGATTATTTAATGGATTTGGAACAAATTTGAATTTTAATACAGTTTATCATCTAGAATCGGATGGACAAACAGAGAGGGTGAATCAAGTGATTGAGGATATGTCGAGGATGTATGTGATGGATAAAGCATCAAAATGGGAACACTACCTACACTTGGTAGAGTTTTCTTATAGCAATGGGTACCAAACATCTCTAAAGATGAGCCCATTTGAGAAACTTCATGGAAGAAAGTGCAACACACCAGTAAGCTGGGATAACCCAGTAGATATAGTAGTGGTTGGGCTAGATTTACTCACGGAAATTGAGGAGAAAATGTTAAAAATAAAACAAAATTTAAAGGTTGGCGAAGACAGGAAGAAAAACTATGATGATAAAGGAAGAACTCACATGGAATTTAAAGTTCGGGACCATGTATTCTTGAAAGTGAAGGCCAACAGAAGTTCCCTAAAGTTGGAAAATTGTTCAAAGTTGGCAACTCGCTATTGTGGGCCATTTGAAATCCCAGAAAGGATTGGTCCAATAGCTTATATGATTTTATTTCCTACATCTGTGTCTATTCATAATGTATTCTATGTATCATTGCTCAAGAAATATATACATGATGCTAATAATGTCATTGATTGGAATGTGATTCAGGTGGAGCAAGAAGGTTCTTTCCAAGTGCATTCGGTACGCATTCTAGACCGGAAAATCAAACATCTCTGAAATCGATCCATAAGGCTTGTAAAGGTCCAATGGACCTGGTACGGTCACGAGGACGCTACTTGGGAGCATGAGGATACAATGTAGGCAGAATACCCACATATTTTTGAGGATTTTTGCAATTTTGGTGTATATGTGTACATAATGCACTGAGGACAGTGCATAAATAAGGGGAGGGGATTGTAATATCCCTAGGCCGAACCCAATTATAAATGTAAATGCAAATGTACTTAAGCTGGTGAGCTGTTGGATATCATTTTTGGTATGCACCTTTCATGTCATAGTTCATGCATGTACTGTGCAGTAAAATTATGAAGTGTGCAAATTCCAGGATACCACACACAACAACTTAAGTGCGCACAATTTTGAGGCCATTGAGCCTTTGTGTATATGTTGTGTTTTATAGGCTGGTGAGCCAATTTTGTGATGATTAGGCCGAAGAGCCTAGATGTTAAAGGCTAGTGCACCTATTTTTTTATATGTCTCATCATTAATATAAAATACATCATTACGCACAGACTGACCACGATAAAAGAGTATGGGGGAATAAACTCCACTAGTTAGAGAAAGGGGGGGCTAAAAATTAAGGAAAAGGGGCTAAGCTAGAAAGCTTAAGCCAAAAAGGAATATTATATTAATATTTCTTAAATCATAAAGTATGGATAATTATTTTATCCTAAGTTCTAAAGTTGGAGACAAGTAGGCCAAAGTATCTCCCAACATGACAAGTGTTAATTTGGGGACATGCATACATATAATTTTTCCTTAGTTCATTTCCCATCATTCCTTCCATCATTCAGTCAATCACTCAATCATCATTCAAACACTCATGGAGCTATCCTTCGTACCTTCATCTCATTGTACCTGAACCTATATCCATACCTAGACCTGTTTGTGTAGTTGGTTAGCTTGGGAGCTGGACTGAAGAAGCTATTACACATCGAAATTACTCACTTCGATAGTGTTGCAAGTGTCATCATTACAAGTGTCGCAAGTGTCGCATTTTTCTCACAAGTGTCACAAGTGTCAAGAAAAACATACTTCCATAATGCCTATGTCGTACCTATAACGACATCAGAAAGACACTTGAAACACCTCAAACATTTGATTTGGAAGAAGAGGAAAGGTTAACTGGGTTTATGAACCTCTTGCCATTTGAAAGAACCACAAAAATTAAGTTTTTAGAGGAAAGCACTCCCCTATACCTCTCTCAGGAGTGTTGGTGCCCCCCTATAGACTATTTGGGAGTGTTATAACACTCCATCTTCCCTTTGGGAGGAGCGCTGCTACTATCAGGAGTGTTGGCACCCCCCTATACATTACTAGGGAGCGTTATAACGCTCTAATTGCCCTTTTGAGGGAGCGCTACCTATTCTGGGCAACAGTTGGTTTGTTGAGAAGAATGGGGGAAAGATCTCTTCAATCTTTGAAGGCAGTTGGATTCGAATCCTTAGTCAAGACATGATCTTAGGGAAGATCCCTAACTGAAGGAGGAAAATTCTCAACTTACCCTAAAGATATCTCAAGTGGTTGGGCCTCTCTAAACCTATATAAGCAGGCCCTCTCATGGTGAAAAGGGGAGGAATGATTGGAGGCATGAAACCTATGATCTCATAAGAAACACACAGCAAAGTGGATAATAATCAGTGAAGCTATTGTCATTCTAATCATGGAGTCTTTTGAGAAAGGGTTAGACAAGGAGGACTTGACAAAGCTGTTGCGCTCGCATCTACAGTTGTAAGTTTCCTTCGTTGTTGTTCTCATTAATATGACATGCTTGGCCTTTTTCTTTCTAGTTTGTGCTTGATCTCACATGAACTTCTCTCTAAGTAGATAGATCTATTTTAAGCTAATATTAGCAGGGTAGGAAGTTGGTTGTATCTTGTTTGTCTAAAGGGCTTATCGAAGAGTTCAAGATTGGAGCTCAACTTAGACTATGCAGGGACAAACGTCGATAAAAGGTACTTCTTTTCTCCTTCTTCCTCATACATTAGTTTATCTAGGTATAAAAGGAAGTTAGTGACCATGATAAGAATCTTCTGTCTTAAGAGTTAAGAGTCTAGCTCTCAAGAGGAGATCTACCTGTCCGCAGGGAGATTTTCCTTCAACAAAAACTGGCGACTCCGCTGGGGACAAATCAAAACTTTTAGTTTTGGTATTCCTCATAGACCTTGTCTTTCCCTTTGTTGTTTTCATACTTTTTTCACCCCATATGCCTAATTGCACTTGCTGATTGAATCCTTGGTCCATCACATACATCCTGATTGACAAAAAATTGACTGAGTTTTTGGTTTTTTTGACCTTTTTCTAAGTTTTTGAAGCCTGGCACCCCTATGCCCATGTTAGCCCCGTGCCAACACTCCCCAAAGGTCTCAGACAGAGATTTATAACGCTCTGGTGGCCCTTACACCAGAGTGCCAGCCTCTTTTTTGCAAAAATACCTAAGAATTGTGTTTTCTGCAGTTCAGTCTTTGTTTTTGTCTTTGCTCAGCTTCTTGATGCTTGAGTATATCTTCCTAATGACCCTTTGACCCTCTGTTTTCTGAGAAGTAGGCACTTTTTTTTCATATTTTGTGACCTTCTCTATTATTTTGAGTTTTTGCTCCTGTTGAGAACTTGGAATCGATCCACTGCTTTTTTCTCTCTTGTCTGACTGAGTAGAAACTCTGGTGAGGGACATCAGAAGTCTACGAATCTTCTCATTTGGTTTTTTTTTTAGGTCATTGTTCTTGAACACCTCTCTTTTTGTGTGAATTGTTTGATTTTTCTTTGTTATCTTTTGTTTCCTGTTTGCTTCTTGTTTCAATCACAGCAAGAGGGTGTGTGTCATGTGTGCGAAATCTGCTCATACTTGTCCGAATCTCTTTGATCTGAAAGGGTAGTTAGCAGGAGAAGTCTTTGCATTGAATTAATCATCATTCGCATACAAACTACAAAATATACATTTTAGTGATTGGTTTGCATATTAGAGGGCATTTTTGAATTTTTTTTAGCATTCCATTAGATTCGATTGAGAACCAATTGATTGAGGACATTTCATATTAGTGTTTGAAAGTGAAAACGACTCTTTCTCTTTCCCTTAAACAGTTGTTCATTGAAAAGAAACAATTGCTTATCATATTTCATGCATCTCTTTGGGAATTGAGTCCTCACCTCATCAGTTTCACTTTCGTGCACCCTTTGAGTAAAGAATAGCTGTAAAATGAACGCTAATTAAAAATTATCTAGAACATTTTTGTTTTTAGGATCTTCCATCAACAGTAGACTAGGGTTAGCACTTTGGATTAGGCTGTGAATATAACTCTCCAATTTTTTCAAAACAAACATTAGCATCCTGAGCTAGGGAGAGTCAAATCCAATTGTCGTATTAGTTTTATGGGATCCCCCTCTCACACAGGGGTTATGCACGAGGTCACATTCGGGTGAATTATAGAGATTATCCCTCCGTGGTTCAACTGTTTGTAGTGGTCGAATCGTATATTGGGGGTCGCTTCGAGGTATACCCACGATTATGTGTGGGAGCCTCTCGGGCTGATTTCGGACTTGTTATCCTACCCATACATTTCGGATCGGACTGTCGACTGTACCCGCCCAGGGACTCACTACGAATTGGTGTCTTTAGTTGCCATAATCTTTAGGTACTTACACAAGGTGATGGTGAAGGGAAGTCTCACTGTACTTGGAACAGACATTGGTCAAACTCACTCGGGCTCCTTGGAGGGTAAATCCACAATTACTGTGTGGAAGCTTGCACCAAGGTGAAAGTCCGTTAAGCAGGTCACCATTGTAACTATTCCACCATAACCTAGCCCCTTCTTGACTTGATCACGCGACGTTGGATTTCATCACCAACTAGTACAATCATCAAGAGAAGTTTTGTTTGCTTGGTTGATTCCTAGATTATTTTAGCGTATGCTGTTTCTTTTTGTTAGTTGGCCCTAGATTTTCAGTGTGTTCTGTTGTTCTCCACAATTGAGCCCATAGACAATAAAGGTCTTCGTTGATCACGTAGGATTCAAGGGATGCCTCTGGAAGGCTATCAACCCTTACCTCCTAACCCATCACAAGACAACTACCGTACAGAGGTAGAAAATCAATCTGACGCTGGAAGTGTTATTGCTCCTCCGTTAGATAACTTAGAAGGCGCTTTGGTCACGGTTGAAAATCCCACTACATCTGTGTCGGTAACTCCTCTCGAACCACTTTTGGTTCATTTAGACTCCCTTGGGAACGTCATAGACGAAGAGATCCCATGATTATCGGAGAAGATCTTTACTAAAACATATATGGGATCCATAGAACCAATCTTTGGTGACGAGTATAGGACTCCTGTTCATCCTAGCACCGCAGTAGATACCAATCCCACACCTGCTCGTTCTGTATGGAGGACTTCATCGGGACGCGATCTCTATGAACATTTTGAATCCTTTCGACAACCCTTTCATCCTCATGACCCTCCTAGTGAAACAGGACCATCCGATCAAACCATGAATCACACAGTCGATAAGGTTATTAACCCTACTGCTACTCCAGCATAAGTCCATCCTAATGCTGGACTCATCACCTCTACTCAGCCCCAAAGCACTTCAATCTCTACCCCTATTTCTATAAGCTTCTACTCTACAGCTCCACATGTTCCACATGATCCTTTTGGGACATCTTCTCACCCGAGAACGCAGACCCCTGCTGGCCAAACACAACCAACTGGAGGGAAACCACCATCCAATGAACCTTTTCCTCCTGGAGGACTACCTTTCCATGGAGGGCCTACCCCTCCTGGGGGATAGCCCCCTTTTCATGCTCCTCTTGGAGGGAAACCTCCATTTTCCAGTCATACCCTGGTCATAAATCCACCACTGGCAGGGGGGCAACCCTCGTTTGTTGGAAACCCTTCACAATCCTGGGGAGTATCTTCAGGAGGCACTTTTACTCAACCCCATGTTGGGGGGAACTTGTATAATAACCCACTAGGAGGAGTATCCAATCCTGTCCCTTTAGGAACATATTATGGGCAATCTTATCTGGGCGACATCCCAAACAACACCTGGAGTTCTCCGGGACCACAGTCTTATCCTCCTCATGGGCCTCATGTGTATCCACCTCCGGGATCTACTCCTTACCATTCTCAAGGGTGAAATGTTTATCCTCCTCACGGGAAAATAAATCACCCGGCCTATAATGTTCAGAACCCACCGGGTTATGCCAATGTTTCTCATGCACCATCGAATCCTTCTTATCCTGGCCAGCAACAACCGTATGTAGGAGGACCTACTGGTTACAACTATCCACCTAACCCAGTCTATGGTCCTATTGGTGTTCCTATGCCGCAATAGTATCATTCACACATTAACCGACAACTACCTTTCCTTGAGACTCTGGATCTCCCAGACTTGTCTCGGTTAACTAATGATCCTATTTCTCATTCACCGGTTTGGCCAGTCATTCCAGCTAAACTTCCTTCTGATATTCCGAAGTTTGACAGAAACCCTGGCAAATATCCGAACAACCATGTGATGACTTTCCATTTGTGGTGTTCATCAAACTCCCTCATGGATGACTCTATACGTTTGCGTCTTTTCCAGCGAACACTTACCGGTTCAGCAGCAAAGTGGTATATTGAACTACCACATGCTTCTTTTCATGATTTCAATTGCCTTTCCATGTCTTTCCTCACACACTTTCAACTACCTATTCGCTACGAGACAGGTACTGAGCTCTTGACCTCCCTTCATCAAACTAACTCCGTGCATATCTCTGACCATATTCACAAGTGGAGACAACAACGAAGAATGATCAAGGCAATCATTCCTAACATGCTATTGGTGGAATGGTTTACTAAATCACTGTTACCCCCGATCGCTCGCGATGTCGCTATGGGTTGTGCAGTCACAGAGGAACAAGCCATCGCTCGGGCTCAGTATTTAGATTTGGTTTATTCTCAATCTGGTACTTTGTATGATTTACTTTCGAATGCTGCTCAAGCTAATACCAATCCTTCTAAGTTGTCATCCTCATCTCATGCGGATGGTGTTATCGGTTTCGTCAAAACTCAATATTTTTCCAAATCGACTACACCCTCCTCTACCTCCCCCCAAACTCAGATCTCTAAGGTGAATGCAGTTCAATCTACCCCTTCACAACAATCCAAAGGGAAGAAGAAGACAGAATAAATAAAAAAATAACAATGAACAAACAAAAAATCAAGTTCAACCAGCTTCTACCGAAAAGCAAACACAACAGAAGCTAAAATTCCCGTGTATCATTTGTGGTGACGATCACTACACTCGAGACTGTCCACTTCGCAATGAAGTGGCCAAAATTTTCCAAGGAAAGTCACAACCCATTGTGCTTACTTAGCCTTTTCCATAGTAGCAATCCATGGTTGCTCAAACCCCCTCTCAGAGGGGCAGTTCTAGCGATCCTCATGATGAGGCCTCATCGAATGCACAAATTTATATGTTTAATGGGATCAATTTGACCACTCACTCTAAGACATATGACACACCAGGTAACCCTGACAAAGGAAAAGACACTAATGGTGCCGGTACTTTACCGTATCCATCATCGTCCTCTGTTAGTCTTCCATCGATTAATCCTCCGTCTGGACCACTTTAGATTGAGAAACCCACGTTCGACTCTATCTTATACCCTCCTAAGAGCACTATCCGCAAAGCTACCTTTAATCCTAATTCACGTGCCACCCAGAACTACAACATTGTTGAAGATTTGGCTCAAGCACCATGCGCTATGTCTGCATTAGAAGTTCTACAACATTACCCCAGTCAACGTAGAATGCTCTTGGCCACTCTTGGCATTTTTTATCCTAATTCGTCCAATCAGATCATGTTTAACCTAGACAATTATGAGTCTCGACTCTCCCACCAACTTTCTTTCCAAGTTGATGTTGTCGTTCACAATCAACAAATCCACCGAACTATTCTGGATGAGGGAGCCTCGACTTGTGTCATGTCTTTGGCGTGTTGGAAAGGTTTAAAATCACCAGCACTCAACAAATCCCCAACAATGTTACGTGCCTTCGACGGGCGAGGTTTTCATCCCCATGGGCTTTTACAGTCCTTGCCCATCCAATTCGGTGGAAAAATTGTTACTGTTGATGTCGAGGTGGTCGATGCTCCCCTTGATTACAACTTGTTACTTGGAAGAAGTTGGTTTTATGCTATGACTGTCGTTGCCTCGTCGGTTTTCCGATGTGTCCAATTTTCTCATCAGCGAAAAATTGTCACTGTTGATCAATTGGATTTTTACATGACCGATGCGCGCGTTCCCGCTACCAACAATATTCCTTTCTTGGGAGACCACAAGATCACGTATGAAAGCGTTGGTGTTGGCTTACTGAAAGATTCTAGCCTCATGGGTACCTTCCCTACACCACTTCCACTGACTACAAATCATATTGCCACCGTCGATATGATTTCAACTGCGGCTTATCAATCTTTGGAATCATCTGACCCTTGGATTGTACCTTATCCTTTGGAATTCGATGCACTAGGTGAGACTATGCCACCTAGTCCAGCCGAAACATCATACATTTCTACCCAATCCGTTTCTCCCTCGTCAGATGACCAACATTTATTGGCGCCTGACGTTTCCTCGATGCAATCACGGTTGAGTTCCTTGTCGTCTACGATCGACTACATTTCCCCAACTTTTCCTTTGGATGAATCTATTCTGGAGATGATTCGCATTGACAAGTTACCTTGGGATAATAACCGTCACCGATCCTCTTTTATTCCCCCTTGTGAAGAAATTCGGGAAGATATATAGTCTATCTCCCCTCCTGATGTCGATTTTCTATCATCTCCCATGATTTCAACTTCCGATGATTTGGATCTGGTAGTAGACATGGTGATTTCTTTGGTAGGGTTATTGGAGCCTAATCTCCTTACTCTTATCGTGACCCTCGACCTGTGTTCCTTCTCGAGTGATTATATTCCATCCAGCGAAGATCTCCTGGAGGCCATGATCACATTTTATCCTTTGACATGGTACCCTTCTAGAGCATTATCCTCTTGGAAGCCATGATCCAGACAAAACCATGAGCATAGTTTCTCTTCTCTGTGGCAAGCTCGTTAAAAAATGAAACAGAGGTCCTGAGCATAGTTATTTTCCTGTGTCAAGCTCGTTAAAAAATGAAACAAACACCTCTCTTGAACCTTCTTTTCATCCACCCTTCTCCTTTTTCTCATCTACTAGAGAAATTGGTGACAACCTTAGAGCCGGTGAATGAATTGAAGCTTGGAGGGCATGTCTCCAGCCTTTGCTAATCATTCTGGAATTAAGCCACTAGCTTTCATGCTGGGGGCATACCGAGCTTAGTCTTTGTTCTTTCTCGTGCTCATAAATACATGAGAATGCATTCGGGTAGACTTTTATCTCTTTTTCGGACCTGTATGGATACACGAAAAAGGAACCCCCTAGAGTCTCCTTTAAGCTCTTTTCAGACTCTCTAAACATGAAAAGATTGCTGAGTGATCTTGCTTCCTTTCCCACTCGTTAAAAGGTTTGAAAGGGCATCTTTTGAGTGATAATTTATCTCTTTTTCGGCCTCGCGAGACTAACATTACGAAAAATGACAACATTGGAGTTATCTTTAAGTTCTTTTCAGACTCTCTAAACATGAAAAGATTGTTGAGCGACCTTGTTCTCTTCACGCTCGTTACAGTATTTGAAGAAAACGTCTATTGAGCGATAGTTTATCTCTTTTTCTGTCCCATCAGACTACTTTACAAAAAAGGAACTGAGAGAGTTCTCTTTTAAGTGTTTTTCCAGACTCTATAATCATGAAAAACCTTCAAGTTTCCTGTCTTTGGACTCGTTAAGCAAAACATCGACAGGCCCATACGGGACCGAACTCTTACTTCTTCTAGTTCGTTAAAAAGGAAGAGGGACTTACCGAAGGTGAGTCATATCGAGCATGTGTTACCCTCCTCGAGCTCGTTAAATTAAAAAGAGGTACTCATCTATCTGGATGGGGGAAAAATTGAAAGAAGCAAGCCAAGCATTTTTTGAGAACATTACCAAGTAACTCTTAGAGTCTCCCTTGAACATGACACTTTGTCTTTGCGCACATCTTAATCCATTGAACCTTTGCACTGAACCAATCCTCTGAGTTTTTCTTACTCCTTTGGGTCACCCGACGAAAGTCACAGTATCCATTGCATCATTGTGTTTTGGTTTTTGTCATGTTTTTGTTGTTGTGCCTCAGTGTTCAAGGGAAGTATCCGCTTCGAGAGTCAACCATCACAAATATCTTGTCTCAATACCCGTGTCAGTCCATGTTCATTTGATCTACCAATTACATCTCTGTGTCTGTTTTGTTTCATTAATGGGGGATACATCAAGGCCCTCCTTCGATGAGTCTATTCCTGTCAACTTCAACACATTATCCAGGAACTAGACTTGGAAACCAATTAGTACTTTGGGACCTGCATGCCTCAATGGAAGGCCTCCTCACATTCGACAGTGGGTTTACATCATTGACCTCTGATCGGATGATTCCACAGATGTTCGACTTCAGCTCATCCATTCACATTCGTTGGAATGTACTAGAAGTACCTTGGGAATCATTGACATTAATGATGATTTCCCTCACGCCTGTTAATGGTTTACATCATTGACCGGTAATCGAGTGGTTTCTGCCATGTTCGACATCAGTACATATATTCACATGGTTAGATTCATACTACATCGGGATCGGTAAGAAGACCCTGGGTTGAGTCATCACTCTTATAGGTACTTTGCCCAGGTTGTGAAGGAGTTTCTATTGAACAATGACACATATGTTGTCACATAGATCCACTTTGTATTTGTCGTGGCTATGTCTTATCATCTCGTAGATCCATTGTGCATTCTTCGTGGCTACGATCAATTTAGGTCATAGGAGTATAGATCCACACTGTATCCTCCGTGGCTATACCTTTTATCAATACAATTATGGTTCCACAGTGTATTTTATGGCGGCCATATCTTGCAAGTCTTTATCATCCAAGCATAGGTATGCCTGCCTTGGGTTTGAAACATGTCATAATATTTGTTGGATGTTTGTGTGCAGCTTCTGTCAGGTTCTCTGCGTCTATACCCTTGCTTGAAAGTCTACAAAGCATTTCAGTTATCAGTTCTCATCTTCTAACTTCATACTTTGGGGGGCAATCTGTTACACATCGAAATTACTCACTTCGATAGTGTCGCAAGTGTCGTCATTACAAGTGTCGCAAGTGTCGCATTTTTCTCACAAGTGTCAAGAAAAGCATACTTCCATAATGCTTATGTCGTACCTATAATGACATCATAAAGACACTTGAAACGCCTCAAACATTTGATTTGGAAGAAGAGGAAAGGTTAACTGGGTTTATGAACCTCTTGCCATTTGAAAGAACCACAAAAATTAAGTTTTTAGAGGAGAACGCTCCCCTATACCTCTCTCAGGAGTGTTGGCGCCCCCCTATAGACTATCTGGGAGCGTTATAACACTCCATCTTCCCTTTTGGAGGAGCGATGCTACTATCAGGAGTGTTGGCGCCCCCCTATACATTACTAGGGAGCGTTATAATGCTCTGATTGTCCTTTTGAGGGAGCGCTACCTATTCTAGGCAACAATTGGTTTGTTGAGAAGAATGGGGGAAAGATCTCTTCAATCATTGAAGGCAGTTGGGTTCGAATCCTCAGTCAAGCCATGATCTTAAGGAAGATCCCCAACTGAAGGAGAAAAATCTTCAACTTACCCTAAAGATATCTCAAGTGGTTGGGCCTCTCTAAACCTATATAAGTAGGCCCTCTCATGGTGAAAAGGGGAGGAATGATTGGAGGCATGAAACCTATGATCTCATAGGAAACACACAGTGAAGTGGATAATAATCAGTAAAGTTATTATCATTCTGATCGTGGAGTCTTTTGAGCAAGGGTTAGACAAGGAGGACTTGACGAAGTTGTTGTGATCGTATCTACGGTTGTAAGTTTTCTTCATTATTGTTCTCATTAATATGACATGCTTGGCCTGTTTCTTTCTAGTTTGTGCTTGATATCACATGAACTTATCTCTAAGTAGATAGATCTATTTTAAGCTAATCTCAGCAAGGTAGGAAGTTGGTTGTATCTTGTTTGTCTACAGGGCTTATCGAAGAGTTCAATATTGGAGCTCAACTCGGACCGTGCAGGGACAAACGTCGGTAAAAGGTACTTCTTTTCTCCTTCTTCCTCATACATTAGTTTATCTAGGTCTAAAAGGAAGTCAGTGACCATGATAAGCATCTTCTGTCTTAAGAGTTAAGAGTCTAGCTCTCAAGAGGAGATCTCCCTGTCTACAGGGAGATTTTCCTTCAACATAAGAGGGTTGTCAAGCCCGTGGGATATTGAAGAGGAGGGTTGTCAGGCCTGTGAGAAATCTCTCTAGGTGAGAGAATTGCTGAGAATTGATTTCTTGAAGGTGCTAAACTGCAACTACAGGACTCTGAGACTTCCTGTCCGACCTGTTGTTGAAGCCTGGAAAGGAAGTGGGGAAACCAAAGGACTGTTGAGCAGAGAAGGGGCACACTTCCTGGGGTGGGGAAGGCATGTGGGGAATGAGGGACTGTAGGCTGTTAGTTTAAGTTGGCACCTGTGACGAAGTCTTTCCTATTGTCTGTGATACATTAGCCTGGTTAGGAATCCCTTTAACCGGGTGGAGTTTAGTCCCAACTTGGGGGTGAACCGTTGTTGAGAGTGAGGAGCAGTGTGGTCTAAGACTAGGAGGTTCGTGGAAGGTCTGCATGCAATTGGTGATATTCTTACCAAGATAAGTGTTAACTGTGTGAAAAAATTACATGCTGCATTATTATTTACGTGTTTATTTTATGGGTTGATCATATGTGTGGTCATAAGTGCCTTTATATCTATGGGTATTTCCTGTATATTGTGCATGTATATGTTTACTGTTATTTCAGTATGAATCTGTGCATTTACAATATGCATTTGTCTGTTTATGTTTTATATATAAATTTCTGCAAGAGTTCTGTGTGCATATATTTTAATTGCATGCAGTTCAAAAAATTTATGTGGCATAGCTCAGTTGGATGCGGTGTATGTTACAGCATGGTATCATAGAATGAAAGAGTTTTTTGGAATAGCATGGCCTAGCTTGGGTGGTCGGGGATGTTACAATGGAAGTCCTCAGGCATAACTTCTCATAGGTGTTTTTATTTGGTTTAATGGCTAATTTTTCGCAAATTTTACCTATGCTAGTCTCTTGTTCAGGTCCAATAAGCTCAAGACTGATAATCTTTGGTTCAGGTCATGGCACCTATTCCACCGCGTATTCTGGTTTAAGTAAAAAAATTGTCATTTTTTTTAGTTAAGCTTGGAAACTGTGAACAGTTGTCAGGCCTATTACTTTAGCAAAGTAATATATATTTTTATTTAAAAAAAAATACAAAACATTATCCTTGTACTTTTTCATTGATATAATATATATATATATATATATATATATTATTTTTTACTTGTACTCTTTCATCTATAAGTTCACATACACATTGTATAAAGGAAATATGCCATTAATATTGGAAGTATTAACATGGATGTGTACATTAACAAATTATATGTGTACATTATCAAATTATTGAATAAAATTCTCCTTTATTGAGGGAAAAAACTTTTCTATTTTATATTTTAGAAGAGAAATAATTAAAGAAAATAAAAAGAATTCAAGTGAAGCATTTGATTTATATATCATAAATATTTATAATAATCTCCATCGTTATCTTAATACCAGAATTCATTTGATTTTAATACTAATCTCCATCGTTATCTTGAAGGTGTAAATCAATTGGTCATAGAATACACTGTTAAGACACTCCTAAACTATAAAAGTGTGATGGAAATTATAATGATAACTGTCTAGTGTCACTCCAAATTTAAAAAAAATACCAATCTCTTGTTTTGGTTCTGATGTGCACATAAATTGGAGATTATGCTATAACTCTTTAAAGTTTAGATTTAACCCAAATACCTTCTTATTAATTTATTCAATTTATCATTAATTTAATCTAACTGTTTTAATGACAAAATTGCTTAATTTATTCAATTTATCATTAATTTAGTCTAGTCTAACTGTCTTAATGACAAAATTGCTTAAATTATCAATGGCATGTACTGTATTGAACATGAATTCAAGTTTGTTTCCACCATCATAAGTTTGTCACAATTCCTAAACCCCACCAATCCAGAATCATGATATGAAATCTATGAAGAGGGAAGAAAAAAAATTATGCAGTAGGGAACACTCCATAATCCAGAATCATAATATGAAATCTATGAAGAGGGAAGAAAAAAAATTATGCAGTAGGGAACACTACATACATAAGAAAGCAATGTTCCGTATCGAGAAAACCGCAATGTTCCGTATCGAGAAAACCTGTAACTGAACACAATGACTGAAAATGTGGATTTATTTCGAGCTCATTCCAGACTATGAAAGATAAAAACATTAAGCAGAAGCATGCAGGCATGCAAACACAGATTTCTCCTCTGTTTTTAGCCATTTGACTGCCTACTACACCATATTTACCTAAATCTCCATGGCTGTTAATCAGTCCGAGATGGAGGAAATATTACATTGGTGCAGCTTATGCCGGTCAACTGTTTTGATTTGAGAAATAACAGATCAGAATATACAAATTAAACCAGACATGCAAATTTGTTGTGCTTAAAGCTAACAATAAATGATATCCCATTTATATTTATTCATATCAAAACAATACAATTGAGCTTTGTACAGAATATTTGCTTCCATTCTGGAAACATCAAGTCCAGAGTTTAATAGTTACATTTTTGGGTTCTTCTATCATTGGTTTTGCGAAATCATGGTACCAATTCTTTTCGCCAAGAAGCTTTTATCATATTCCGCAGACTAACAATCATCAATGTAATATAAGCTCAAGAGGGATAGCCTGGACTACAATGTAACTAACAGTAATGCATATAAGCTCGAGAGGGGAGGCCGAAATAAACTCTTAGTGCGTTGGATGTGAGTGATATGGAGAGGATAGGGTCTTTCAAGGTCAAGAGAGGGCAAGAGGAATAAGTGGAATCTCTAGGAAGAAAGACGGATTGGCTGTAAAGCACAAGGAGGAATCGGATGAATCATGTGTGGGCTTGTCCCTGAAAGAGAGGGAAGAAATCAGAATGCTGTGTAGAATGGGAGATATATTGGTGACAATGGATGGGAATAACGAAAGTTTTCATAAAGCTCAGAGGGGATAGCGCCATTGTGAAATAATCAAGCTACCTGTACATCTATGGTGGTCTGGTGTTTTGGGATAGCTTTTATTACTGTAAAATATTTTTCCCTTCTGATCTATACCCTTGACCATGAGGAGCATGCATGAACTGTAACAAATATTGAATTCTGTAAACATAGCACTTAATCTCCATAATAAATCTGCCTTCGGTGCCATTTCTATGCCGGGTCCCTTATGATTCGTACCCCTGAAACAAATATTGTTACTAAATCACTCAGCACAAAAAAACAGAAAAGGGAAATACGAATAACTGATTGACCGAGACCAGGAGACTTACCCTACAACGGCATATGCAAATCTGCCACAGAAATTGCCAGCATTTTCTTTCTGATTTTCACGTTTTGCCACTGTCCTCAAGCTCATGATGATGGCCTTCTTTGGCCGGGATAACACATTACACTGAGCTGAGCCTAGTATATAACAGTACGTACTTGAGCGAACGTTGCACCCTAGGTAGGAAGCAAGGAGAGCACTGGAAGAAAACATACAGACTGAAACCACCAGAGCTCAAGAATACAGGTTGAAACCACCAAAACTCACTGCTATATATATCCATCTTCACTTATAAAACCCTAAA
>ML783370.1:337418-362663 GCA_009831015.1 Picea engelmannii | reverse complement strand
GACACCTTCTGAATATGTGTTCCTCGCTTGATGATATGGCATGCTTGCAGATCTCTTCACTCCGCTCATTATTTACCTTAGATTTGTTGCTTGTTTGGCATATGTGTTAGTTAATGGATCATACCTATTGGTTATAATGTTTGAAAGTAGGAGATATCATCCCACTCTTCATTCTTCATTAAAAATGACATACACATAGGATAGCCCCCTTGTACTTCGCATTTTTGTGAGCGGTGTCATAAATTCATTAGAATGTAGGCATTTTGATGGGAATTTTGAAGTAGGGGTATGCAAGTATTTTTTTATATCTATAAAGCTTCAATTCCCTTCTTCTCTTCCCCATCTTAGTTGCAAATTCTCAACTAGTTGTCCTATGTTCCATCCCAATTTTAAGTTCAGGAGTTCTGAGGTTACAATGATCATGTGGCAAGAGAATAAGGTAATATGTAGGTGTCCCAGTTGTGATGTGTAGGATATTAAGATCATTGTTGTTGATTTTTCAATAAGCTAGGTTAAGCATGTAGTTCATTCCAATTTTGCATTTGTCTTAACCATAAACAATAAATTTGTTGCAACCAATTTCACAAGAAGAAACACCATGCACAAGAACACAAGAAGTATCATGGGAAACCCTTCTCAACAAGGGAAGAAAACCCAGCCAAATCCTTTGCTATATTCTTCAAGAGAAATACCTTCACCACCAATAATACCTAGCACACAAGAGGGTGCTTAAACCCTAGAAGACTAGCGGCCAAGAGAGGTGTGCACTTTTCCCAAGAAGATGTACTTGTTGAAATTTCCAAACTCATGTGAAAGATATGATTCCTCAATCAGGAATTTACCTTTACTTATACTAACCTGAACTTGTCAACGGAAGTGTCTATTGGCACAATAGGTTCGACCTCAATAGCTTATAATATAATTAATATTAACCAGATTAATTATCTTTTACATTAATTACCAGTCACATTAAGGTGGGGTCGCCCTGTACCCTTTTCATTACAATTAGCATTACAGGAAGGTTTGACTCTTGAACAATATAGCAAGGGATCTGATACACCCACTAGTGCTCATCCACTAGGGGCACATCCATATGGATGTCCATATCTCTATCTCACTGCATTACACAGAACAGCCACTTCTTCACTAGTGCTCATCCACTAGGATCATGTTCACCTTTTCTCGTCCATAGGCAAGTCCACTCAACAGATCTTCTTTCCCACTGCATTACAAAGGAGATTCATCTGGAGTTTCTCGTCAAATATTCTGCTCAAAGGAGGATAATATATCATCTTCATTTTTGTTCTCATGATGTTGCACCCAACACTTTGGGATTTCACACGTTCACCTTGTGCTCAGCCACAGGCACGTCCAACTCTGCAAATCACCTTTCTCACTGTGTTACACAGGAGAATCATCTAAATTTCTTCTCAACTCTCTGAATGGAGGAGGTCATCTCTATGTTCGAGATCTGTCTCAGATAGGAACCACACACCCTTCTCAGGGGCTTTCTCTCAGGTTTGTAAGCTGGAGAATATCTCATATAGTTGCAATGAGCCACATCTCACAGGCTTGTAAGATGGCGAATGTTTCACATAGCTGAAATCATCAACACTCCCTCTTAGCTAGGGAGGCATTCTTCATCATGCCAAGTCTCACACGGATGTACTTTGAACTTTGTTTTGGCTAGAGTCATCAACACTCCCTCTCAACTAGGGAGGCATTTCTTCACCAAGTTAGTTTGGTGAAGATGTCTGCAATATGCTCATGTGTAGGAAGGTATTGCATGTGTACTATTTTCCTCAATATCATATCTCTAATATAAGGATATTTCATCTCATCGTGTTTCGATCCATCAGGAAACACTAGGTTCTCAAGGAGCTTTACACACAACTCTTGGTTATCATCATAGGATCCATCTCATGGTCAAGTAAATCTATCAAAGGCTTGTGAAGCCACATGGCTTCTCTCATTTGATGCTATATCCTTTGCTTATGTGGTACTCAAGGCCACATAATTTTGTTTCCTACTGCATTAGGAAATCATGGCAAACTTCACAGTAAGAACCAGATGTTCTCTTCTAGTCCACTGTACTTTTCTACTCAATCTAAATTGACATATCATGCAAACTCAAGTTCACACTGGAGGCATATCTCAGGCCATATCCAACTGTGCCTCGTATATATCTCAATACATGTTTTGTTGTTGTCTAGTGAGTGTGTCTCGGTTGACTCATGAAATGACTAAGCACACTCACTGCATGGCATGAATCAAGTCTAGTGTTAACTAGATACATCAATGATTCAATCAGTTGTGGATCAATATCGTCTGAATCATTGTCAATCTTTTTCTTTAAATCCATCACGATGGATTTTTCATTCTTGTCATACTGAACTTCTTTAATATTTTCACTGTATATTTTCCTTGACTCAAGAAAATCTCATCGGCCCTCTGTCATACTTCTTGTCCCAAGAAGTAGTGCATCATACTCATATTTTTCATCTCAAATTCAGAAGTCAAGGATTACTTGTATCCAACAACAAGGATTTCTGAATAAGTCATCAAAATCAGTCTTTCGTCACCAACATTGTAATAATATAGATTTTGGATCAGCAACACTCTTGATGAAATCCAAACTTATCAAGAATCTATCTATCTAAAGTAGTTTCCAACTCATGGATGGTAGGACGGATGGAAGTGTATCAGGTTTACCGGATCAAGTGTCTCATCATAAATAACTCCCTCTGTTTGTGAGAAACCTCTAGCTATATATCATGTTTTGTATTTCTCGACACTTCCATTAGTTGCATGCTTGATATTATAGATTCACTTGGAAGTTACCAGAGACTTCCCTTCTGGTCCCTGAATAATATCTTATACATCATTCTTTAAGACATATTGGTATTCTCCTGTTATGGCATCTTTCCATACCTGTTCTCCTATTGCTTATCTAAGATAAGGAAGCTCAACATCAATGAAGTGGCTCATGATTGAAGGATAGCTCAAAAATCTCTTTTTCTTTCTTGGGATGTGCCTCGAGAGGTTTGTATGTTTCTTTTCCTCTTGTAGAGTGAGTCTAGGTAGGCATTTTATGCCCTAATGCAATATCTCTAAACATATCAACTGGAGAAAATAGATCAACTGGAATAATGTATGTCTCCCTCTGAACTGTTGAAGGGGGAGAAGGTATTGTTTCACTGTCAATCTCCATCTGAGATTCTCTGGGTCTTTGAAAGGCCATCTCTTCTTGAAGCACAACATCTCTACTTGTCTCAATCTATCTCTGACCATGGATATAGATCTAGAATGTCTTTGAAGATTCAATGTTATCCCATAAATGTATCCTTTTCATGTATCTTGTTCTGAACATATACTGTGTCATCATGCTTCTACCCATGGAATCATAGAAAGATTGTGATCATGCATTATTGCATTGGTTTCCTCAATGATGGTTCTATTCTTCCTCTTTCTCAAATAGTTTTGACTCCCTCTGAGTCAAGTTACTCCCTCTGAAGGATAAACATTTTCCTTTGTTCTTAACTTGTCTAGAACAAGAAAACAAGAGGACCCAAAACAAGAATATCTCCTAAAGGAGAATAATGAGTACATCTCTAGAATCAAAACAATTTAAGGATTGTTGTCATAGCTAAAACACCTACTTGTAATGTAGAAAACTTTAGAAATATAGGTTAGAGGAATGACAATTACAACAATCAAACCTGGAGTATTCACTTCTAGTGAGTCGTTCCTCTTAATGCATTAAGATCCCTCTGGATCCATGACTTCAGCAAAAGATTCCTTCATCCTACAATTACCCTCATGGCAATGATACAAATAATATATATACAAGTGCATACCTAAGGGTGTTTATATGTTGATGTCTTCATTTTTTTGAGGTCTTGTTTTCCTGGAACTGAGTTTTCTTGAATCATCAAGCTTTCGTCCCATTATGATTTTGCTCATTTTTTGGATTCTTCACAAGCCCTTGTCAACTTGGCTAGTAAACCTAATGGCTAGGCTAGGCTAGCAATTTTAGGTTTATTTGGACTTATGACTACCAACAATAATCCTTTGAAATATAGGATAACATTGGTGAGTTGAAGAGCTCCTTCAAGGAGTTGCAAAAACCCTAATTCTCAAATTTCTACAGAAATTAGCGAAACCCTAGGGCCAAAAAGTCAAAATGCTCGAAAATGAAATCTAAAGCTTGTTGAAGGTGCATTGAAGGAGGTTGTACACTCCTATCCTCTTTTTAGCCCCAACGTCCAAGTGCCAAGTGTTTAAAACCCCCATAAGGGTAGGCAATACGAAATTTCTGAAAACCCTAAGAGGGTTGTACGGTTTCTGAAGGAGAGAGAGAGGATGGATAAAATTTGATTGTGCAATGGGTTCTTCAAGACCTATGCTCCGATACCATGTTGATTTTTCAATAAGATAGGTTAAGCATGTAGTTCATTCCAATTTTTCATTTTTATTAACCATAAACAATAAAGTTGCAGCAACCAAGATCACAAGAAGAAACATCATGCACAAGAACACAAGAAGTATCTTGGGAAACCCTTCTCAACAAGGGAAGAAAACCCATCCAAATCCTTTCTTATATTCTTCAAGAGAAATACCTTCACCACCAATAATACCTATCACACAAGAGGGTGCTTAAACCCTATAAGACTAGTGCCCAAGAGAGGTGTGCACTTTTCCAAACTCAAGTGAAAGATATGATTCCTCAATGGGGAATTTACCTTTACTTATACTAACATGAACCTATAAACAGAAGTGTCTATTGGCACAATAGAGCCGACCTCACTAGCTTGTAATATAATTAATATTATCCAGATTAATTATCTTTTACATTAATTACCAGTCACATTAAGGCGGGGCCGACCTCTACCCTTTTCATTACAATTAGGGTTATAGACAGGTCTGACTCTTAAACAATATAGCAAGGGATATGATACACTCACTAGTGCTCATCCACTAGAGGCACATCCATAGGGATGTCCATATCTCTGGCTCACTGCATTACACAGAAGAACCACTTCTTCACTAGTGCTCAGCCATTAGGATCAAGGTTCACTTGTGCTCATCCACAGGCACATCCACTCAACAGATCTTCTTTCCCATTGCATTACACATAAGAGTCATCTAGAGTTTCTCATCAAATCTTCTGCTCAGAGGAGGCTAATACATCATCTTCATTTATGTTCTCATGATGATGCACCCAACACTTTGGGATTATGCACGTTCACCTCGTTCTCAGCCATAGGCACATCCAACTCTATAGATCACCTTTCTCATTGTGTTACACAGGAGAATCATCTAAAGTTCTTCTCAAATCTATGTATGGAGGGCGTTATCTCTACATTCTAGCTCTGTCTCAAATAGGAACCACATACCCTTCTCAGGGGATTTCTCTCAGGTTTGTAAGCTGGAGAATATCTCACATAGCTGCAATGATCCACATCTCACAGGTTTGTAAGCTGGAGAATGTCTCACATAGCTGCAATCATCAACAATTGTGAGAGCCCAAGGCGCTAAGTTGGAAATGCAAAAGAAAAAAGCAAATCAGGCTTGAGGAAGAATTTTACACCCAGGAACAAAGAAGAGATAGGTACATCACACTAGTTTTAGAGGTAGTTATCAAAAAGGCATGTTAGATACACTTGCTTCAACATGACAATTATGATCTCAGGAAGGATTTGGCTACCATGAAACATTCTCAAGCAACTTTCTAGAACTACACAGGCATCTATGTTGGTTCCTTTGCAGCTCATATTGGAATCATAGTTCCTTAGGGACGCCAAGAATAGTCACAAAGCAATGATCAGCATTAGTATGTGGAAATTATGGTTAAGATTTCATAGACAGGTCTCATGTTTTGTAAAGTTTCATTTTTGTTAGGCTCCTTTGTAAGAACTTATACATGTAGATATGCTAGCAATTTTGTAATCATTTGTGATATAGCAGATAGGCAAGAGGTTGAATCTACATTTCATGATAGATTTCTAGCTCCACTTTTCGAAATTTTGCAACTTCTTGCTCAACCTCGTTGCATCTCTTTTTATAATACAAAGCTAGTCATTCTTGTTAAAAAATAAATATCAACTTCACCTCATCTGAATCATCATCTATGATGTTCATCAATTTTTCCTTCTTTATGTATAAACTCAGTCCCTCTCGATCCACCATTGCATATGGAGTTTGTGTCACTTAAAATTTATTGATAGCCCTATTTCCAATACTTACAAAAGTTTATATGTAATAACCAATAAGAAAAAATACTCTCTTCTTAAAGGTTAAATCTAATGCATACACATTGTTTCATAACAAACTTTCTCTTGTCGTCTACTTTTTAAGGCTCCTTTTTGTACTTAAAGAATTTCCTATAAATGGGAACCTAATATGGAGAAGAGTATATACTATATGCACTACCCATTAAACCATATATACAAAAAATTCATTCAACGCTACAAGATCAGTAGTAGATGCATTAAGAATGTAGAGCGATTACCTCCAAAATGTGCAACAAATTTGATAAATAAAGCATAGAAAACAAGCAACCAGCATCAATCAAGTTACAAATCACTTACATCAAAATGACAAAAACACTATAGACTTATAGGAATAGCATTTTGATATGAGATTTTTTTATAAGCGGTAATCCTCAAATGCCACATCAACAAATATCATGTTATGATGTATTTAAAAGATTAAGTTTCAAGATAGGAATTTTTGTTTATAGTAATAACATCATAATTACAGTTATAAGCTATGCATATGTTAGAGGCGAATATGAAAAAAATGCCTCTCTTTTCTTGAGGTTTTGATTTACTATTTGAAGAAATTGCAATCAAGCGACATGAACAACGAACTTGAAAAAATAGTGATGGGGCAGAAAAACTTGTTGCATACCAATTAATTGAAAACTACAAATGGATTTTCCTCTATGGTTTAGAAAAACTATTTTTCTTGGGATAATAGATAAGATAATATAATTTTATTAATGATTCTGGTATGACAAGACCAAATCTCAATATTGATCATGTTGGGTTCTACATAGATTGTTAGATTAAATGTTTCTTTTATGGATTTGTGCTTTCATGGCTATAATACTCTAAATATTTTAACTTGTGTTGGATGTTCAAGCTAGCAGTTTCAATTATGTTAACTAGCATCATACATAAATAAATGTGATATTTCCTTTGTTAACACAAATGAATGAATGAATGGGGCTTATTCACTCTAGGCAACTCCCTGTTCCTACAAGGATGTAGATGCTCATTCTCTACAGTCTTTGCAACCCCCTTTTTCTAGTATTTCCATGGGTGTAACAATGACAACTGTGTTTCCTTGTTACTTGTTCACTCAATGTGCACATGAATACCACACAAATGTAGTCAATTTTATAGCACAAGGTGACCCTGGTTGACAACTACCTCTTTGTTTCTTGTTCTTCAATCGATATGCCTTTACAAGCTATTAAATCCATATTGAAAGTATCTCAGTGTGTTAAGTGAAAAGAATAATTCCTTTTTGGCTATATAGGTAAGCTTGGAAAATATTCCAAGTTATTCCAATTCAACTTACGGAGAAGATATTCTTAACTTAAATCCCAAGACAAACATTCAAATAAATACTATGAAGTCTATAAAACTAGTTTCAGCTTACTCTTCTAAAGTTTTCAAATCTCCTTTGGTTAGTGGGCAGAAAATGAAAGGTAAGGTTATGAACCTTGACGTCATGTCTAATCTTAACCTAAAAATAAATGATAGATACCATGCAGAGGTAAAATATGTCCCTTACCAAACAATGAGGAAAGATCCTTTTCTATTGAATGTCATCCTTTAACTTCTAGAAAAAGCGTGAAAAGTTGGGTACATGGAACATAAATCGAAATCAGAGATGATTGAGTGTATTGTGTGATTTATATACTTCAATATTTCTTCCTATCATTTAACGTGAATCTAGGATCAAGATCATTACTTGAATTCCCTTTAATTTGGTTGTACATTAAACAAAAACTAGGCATTTTTTTGAAATATTGATTCTTTCTTCTTTAAGTTATTTTGCAAACTTATTTTTCCAAGATTGTTGTATTCATATCCTTTTTATGGACACCAATTTCTCTGTAATGACAATCAACTGATCATTATACAAGGTCATTATATCAATCAACTGATCACTATATAAGGGCATTATATTCTGAAGTGAACAAGACCATTAGCTAAGAGTGGACAAATTCTTTAAATGTTTTAGAGAATAGTTTAGTTCAGTCTTGAAAAAGTAAATAATTTTATAAGCATGATTTAGGTGGAAATTGGTAGCCATCCACCTCTTCCATTGATTCAACACAGTTCTCCATCTTGGTATCTTTTTTATCTACAATTTTTTAGGTCTTAAACTTCCAAGGTCGATTTGAATCCTTAAATGATGTTTTTTGGTCATTTGGGTGCCTACTAATGCCATGGTAACTAAAACTCACTAACATTTATACTTCTCAGTTATATCTTTTCAACGAGCTACTATGCGCCCCAAATGGATATTGTATGCAAAATGTGTGCCCCTCGAAATTAACATGTCAACTAGCCACCCCAGAGCCTGCAATCCTTTTGGTGCTTAATCTCATAGGATAAGGGTTTTGGATATTTAGGGTTTTTTCCTCTTAGGATTTAGAAATTTATGTTAGAGAGTCATTTTTGGCCTCTTGTAATGTTTTCTTATGAATGACTGTAGTTGACACCTCTCTCTTCAGAGATAAGCTACCACCATTCTTGCTAGTATATATTTTTTTGCATTTCAGAGTCTTTTCCTATTTAATTTATCAATAGAATATGGTTCTCATTATATTATTGTGCTCCATGCAATATTTATGTGTGTATGTGTGTGTTTCCCTTCATATTCATGCCTTTCATTTTGTTCTCTATACAATCCATATCAATGGTATCAGATCAATCCACTCTTTGTTGTTTCCCAATGCATGTCCTTGACGAGCTCAGGGTATAGAGAGTTAGGTCTCGAACTAATTTCGCTTGGGGAAAACCACTCTTTCCAACCCAAGCAGACTCCCATGGTGGATGAAAAGAGAGTTTGTCACATACCTAAAATCCCATTAAAAAATAAATAAATTATATATACAAATAACCATAATATATTCTAATGGTTCTTCGTCATCGTTATTGTCACATATAATTTTATTCCTATCTTATGAATTTCTTTGTTTCCCTTATTATAAGGAAATTGCATTATCCTTTCAATGTTTTGTTATAATGAGAAGCTCATAGTGACTACATACTTACATAGAAAGACCTTTATAATCTATCATAGCTTGTCATCTTATGGAACTACTCATTAATCAACAGTATAGTTCTCCCTTATATGTCATGTTTATATAATTTATCCTAAGTCTTATTCATTAATACCGTGTATTTGATAACCTATAAATGTAATTGTTGTTACTAAGTTGCGTTCTTTATATATATATATATATATGTTGCTTCTTGAGGTCATGATCCATACCAAGTATAAGGTCGCATGATGTTTTGATTTTTTGTTATAGCCCTCCCCTTATGGCTATGGATTACTATTGATACTTTCGTATTATTATTCTTATGATTCTTGACTCGTTTCATACTATATGCTTTTTATTATTGGTTTTAAGGTGGCTCACATGTATATAAACAGAATTCATATATTATGTAGGTTACATTGTATATTAATTCAATGTATTTGGAATGATTTTTCATTGTAATCCATCCATACGTATTACACTCGTCCTTCAACAAGGCGGTGCAGACTTAAGGATTTATTAGGGCGTTTTACAAGGTTTAAACTCGTGTTATGATGTTTGTCTTAAATTAAAACCTTGCCAACTTTTTCTCGTTAACCAACGCGCCCTCTGGAGCATTTTTCATGTAGCGGTCATGCATGTGCCACATGTGATGTTACCATCTCGAGGAGGTTTACTCGGTAACTTTCCTAAAATTTGTATACGTGTTGGTTTGTTATGCCTCCAGGCATTAGGGTTTCATGTCGAATCCTTTAGTCGTCCGAGATTTCCTGCACTTAGCTCATTTCACATTCTTCACTTTCTTTTCCTCGGCTTTGTGTTCGTCCTGAGAGGTTTGTCATTTTACGAGTTACAATGTATAGGTCTGATTACCCCATTCTCATTTTTGTTTTCTGTGGAATTTTTTTGGTAAAAAATCTAGGCGTTCGTAGCTTCCCCGAGCTTGCAGTTGGTTCTTGTTATCTCCATTTGTGGATAACTAAGGAGATTATGTCTCGAGGCATTCAAGTTGCAGATATGGAGTGTCGAGAGACTACATGACTAGTAGTACCCTTTGCATAGATGGAAAACCCACTCACCACCATAGATGGCCACAGATTTGCAGATGGCATCCACCACACCAGCTGGCTTTCGGAAGGCAGTGGGCCTTGCTCAATGAGGTACAAGTCAGTATTATGGTGAGCATCATTTCAATATTTAATCCACTTGAGTATGGTGTATCTTAGATTTCTCTATATTTTATGATATATGCTTGGACATTATGCCTTTTTCCCTACTTCACCTTGGTGATTGACATTGTGCCCTAGTAATTGGTTTTCCTTTGTGACGGGTTTGCTACTAGGAACTCCCTTAATGAGCCATTGTATCTTTCCTGACCATACTTACCACTTTCCATCATTGTTCCCCTCCATTTACTTATCTCTTGGGATTTTAGGGTGTATTGACCTAGGAAGGGGTTGTTCCTCATTCTATGGGAAGAAGGGGTTGAAGGCCTAGAGGGGTTGATATTAGGTAAACTATAAAATATATGTATAAACTTTCCATATTCTTCACCTAGGGATCACCCAAGAAAGAAGTGAAACACTTATATTTGAGTAAAGGGGACCCACAATATAATAAAGAATGCTTAAAAGGTTAGTTGAAGGATAGGAGGTCTCATGACGAGCTGACTTATCACATCCATGAATATCTAGTGGTATGACATTGTCATCATATGGGAACCAAACTAGGTAAATGTCTCTCAGTTGCATGCCTGAGAGAAAGGGGGTCTCATCACGAGCCAACCTTCTCATTTCCACTAGGTGTTTGTGGGTGACATTTCCATCATCTGGTCACCAGGTTAGGGAAGTGACCCTCAAACTCTCCTTATGTTATATAGAAATAAAACAAAGAAAGAAAGATAAAAGGAAATTGATGGACTTGGAAAAAGTGGATTGTGGACGAAGGTACCACACACCCTCTACAAAGGCACCCATGAATGAGACACTAGAACCCCTTGTATGTCATAAGCCCTATGCCCATTAAGTCTTGACCCCAACCACTTCATCCAGTTTACATGTCTTAGAGAGGGATATCTTGGAAACTCTCCTTGATCTAGGGCAAGATCTACCCAATAGGACACCTCGTCAACCCTCCCATCTTCAATCTTGACAAGTCGCATAGTGTCTTTAAGCAATTAATTGTTTGATTTAGTGATCTTTGATGCACATGCTTAGATGGTTTATTTATTGATTGGATTCACTTATCAAGATTTTATGACTTGAGACCCTTGGAGGGTGTTCTCATTTGTCTTTGCAGGACCTAGATGGTGGACAATTTTGGGAGAACAAGCCTAGCTTGGGCTTCCATGGGGCTACAAGACCACAGGTTGGATTCCAAGGGCCCACATGCTGAATGAGAAATATCAGACTTGGAAGGCATTGATGATGACTTGGACAACATATCCCATCCCTCACTTGACAAATGATTTTCCCAGGAGGGGAAAAACATCATATTTTTGAGCTTGACATCATGTGTGGGGGGGGCTAGGGCATGATGGTGAGATGATATGCATTGCCACTTGGACGTTTTGAGGTGTTTTAGGCTTTGACCATGAAGGAAGACATTTGGATGCTTGACACATGGATTTGGGAAGCCTTACTACCCTCCTACATCACCAACTACCTTCTCCTAGTGCCAAAATGCCCCCTAAAGGAGTGACGTCCATGTAAAATAGGATTTTATTTGTGCAAAAGTGAAACTTTAAATGAATTGTTTGATATTACTTTGTTAAAGGGGGGAATATTAGGTTTTTTTACATGTAGTCTTGTGCTTTATCCCTTAATTTGTGGACAATTCACCTTGGTGACATTTTGTATAAAAAAAGAGATCATAAGATCACATTTTAACATAACTCTCCCTGATTGTGAGAAGTATTGGTCTGAAATTTTTTCTACACTTGGCTCTATTTGTCTCTTGTGCACTTGTTTATGGCTATCTTGTTGAATGGTTGATGGAGGAGTGAGGCATTATACTTGGATGATTTTTTTCTAGCTTTTATGGTGGATTATCTTGGCATCTTTCTTGATTTTGGTATGGTCTTTTACTCTTATGCTATCATTCTTTTTCAAGTCAAGGATTCTTGTGAAAGGAGATAGGTGGAAAGTATAAGAGCATACACCCCCACCATAGTCTTCATCATTTTATCGTTTCATCTTATTGGTTAAACAAGGGTTTGCTAAGAGAAGTGTAAGGGCATACACCCTCTTAGCTTAAACCCTAACTAGAGAAACTTACGCTAGGAAGTAAAAGGGATTACACCCCCAAGGAGGTAGCTTATCTAGATTTTTCCTTATTTGAATCCATTAACCCAATAGTAAAGGCACTAGTCATATATTTTTTGCATTGGAGATATAAAATCATTGCCTTGGGAAATGCAATTTTTTATCTTTTGAAAGATTTCTTGCTTGAAGTTGTTTTGACTCATTGAGAGGAGTCTTCCCCTACTAAGGAGTCCCCTCTCTCCCACTACTTCAATTTATTTTACAAAATTTAACCTACAACCATTAGGGTTGCATAACCTTAGCTACTAACACTCTCTAAACTCCTAAACTAACCCTAGACTAGCTCTCTAACTTCACTCACCTAGTCTACTAGCTAGGGTGCACCTTTTGGGATAGTTCTTGGCACTTTTCCATGGTTGATTTTGCTTCTTCATTCCATTGAATGCTGCAGTCATAAGGCCGCAATTTTCTGCAAAAAATACATGTTATGATAGCGTGTTTTATTCATCCTTAAAGTGCCTTTTTTTAGTCATACTTGATTTCCATACTCATTGATAATATTGTTGATTGATATTATGCTTTACACGATGATTCGAATGTTTTACTTGCTGATATAAATTTTCATATATTGTTGCAAATAAGGGATAGAAAGCTTAACTTGTTGATCCATACTAACATATATCCTTGCAAGTTGGATTTTCTTGTGTCTCGGGCAGGTACAATCATCCAAAAAAAAATACCTTTGGGGAAACAATCACTTGACTTACAAGGCATCTCTACCCACTTTTTATTTCACTTATACTTGACCTCTAGGGGCTTCACTTCCATTTCTCTCCATATCCATCTCAATCCCCCCAGGGTCATCGAGATCGCCTCCCTAGAGTGACCTAGTCACCCTTGAAGTGTGGGACGTAAATCGAGGTGGCATTGGGTGTAGGATTCCCAACTTGTAGCACTTTCTTTGTGGTTGGGTCGAGATTTTCCCAACCTACAACTAGCGCTATAACAGTCCTTTCAAACGATTTCATAGTCAGCACCTTTAACTGGTAAGCACCTCCCTTTCTCATTCGAGTTTCATGTAACTAGTGTTGGTATCTTAATTAACTTGGTAATATTTCCTGATCATTATCCTTCAAAATATTAGTTTGTAGTTGGAGTCAAACCTTATTCCACCAGCTATATCTCTTATCGAACTTCTCGTTTCTATACACATATATCTCCATATAATGTAGTGACTATAGGTTGTATATTCGACCGCAGTAGTCTTGCTTCCATATTTGTTTCGAGGGGTTTTACCTTAACCTCGGGGATTTTCCATCGGTACCTAGTAATCTCATGAACTCAGTGGTCTGATTTTACCATTGCAGGATTAGTGTAGGGATTTAAATTCATTTTTTTTTTCACCCTCGTTTATGGTCGACGGTTAAGACCCTTCATCTCATTTTATTCATCCTAGACTTAGTTTAGGAATTTTGTTATAATTATTTGCGCAGGCAGTGTTCGCACAAAGCTTAATAGTTTCTTTGGTTTACATTTTGTACATATGTTGTAATTTACATCTATTTTATTCTTGGATATTAACTAATGATGGGCCCTTTTGATGTTGCGAGGGGTACCCATTAGTTATCCGACAACCTTGATCATTCAGGTGTGGTTCAACAGTGACGGAAGGAGATGCATCGGCACTATGCTCATCCATGGTAAGTTTATTTGTATTTGTGTATGTAACTTTCGTTTGATTATAAAAACTTGTGCAACTTGCTAACTTGTTTGCTTTCTCATTATGTACGTGTCGAGACGGCAGTTACCATGGAACTCCGAAAATACCCTTGTACAAAAAGGTATTCAGGTTTCAATACTTCTTTAGGTTTAAAACCAATATCACAAAATGTGATTGTTCTGCTCCTACATTCTATCGAACTAGTCAACAGAATAATTTTGTATGTATTTATTCCTAAAATTCATGTGGCTTTGAACTATTGTCTATGCAATTAGACAATTTTGTAACCATATGTACTCTATTTGATGACTCCTTCTCAATTATATACATTCGTTATTTATTATTTGTAAACTATGTTTAAAAATTAATGGATTTCCTTTCGATGCTACACAGTCATTACTTTAAACTATGTTTAATTTTTGTAACGGTTCCCTGTTGAATATATAGTCAATACTCGTATCTTTCTAAACTTGGTTTAATTTGAAATGATTCCCTTTATTTTTGATATACATTTTGTACTTTTTCTAACTTTGTAACAAAATCCATTTCAAATATATGCATAGTGTATCTTGTGGAACCATATTTGAATCTGTAATAATTCCTTTTTCCACTTATATATATTGAACCTTGGTTAATCTACATCGATTCCTAATCGGTATCGATTCCTTTCTAGTTGTATACATTATATTTCAATGAAACCTGTAACGATTCCTTTTAGTTATATTCATTGTATATATTATAACTTTATTCTCTTACATACAAGTTTCTTATCCGAATAAAACTCTAGTTTATTAACTAGGTTTTTACCTACAAGTTTCATTGTTTTATTACTGGTAGTATGATTTTGTTCATAGATCTAGGATCAAAATAAATATTAAATTTATTTCACAATTTTTCTACCTTAACTTATGATATGCATCAATCCTCTTGTAATAATGCACTTAACTCTAATAGTGTTACAATTTATTTATGCCAATATTTTAACCACTATAACGCACAATAAAAACACAGTAATATTTAAATCAACATATTCATAACAAGAAATAAAACCTAGAAATTTGGGGAAACCACACATTGAAGACAATGTTACTCCCAACCTTAGACTAGAGTCTTTGTCACCTCTATCACCCTCGAGTTGAGCTCAGAATCCAAGGGGTTTCCTATGTGGCCTCTTGCATAATTCTGAGCTCCAGTTGTTGTGTGAAATCTTTGAAAATTCATTGTGTCAAGTCAGTTTTTGCATAGCGTTCTCAAGCTATCACTTTTCCTCCTAGGAATGGTGTCTCGTTCCCTTATCATGACTTCTTTTATTTTTCCTAGGACTTGTGACACTTATCTTGAGCTGCATGCTCACTGACCACCTGTCAGATTTAACTTTACACATGTTCATAGATTCTCCTATAAATATAGAATGTGTCTTTTTGAAGTTGAGTTAACTCCACAACTTGTCTTTTTCTACTGCCACTTGGCCAACCCCTTTGGATTTATAATTCCCTCTTTAACAGTTGCTTCAATGTGTGCCCCTTTTTCAACATGTGTTTGTTTTCATAAAATGATAAGGTTTTACAATTCAATTTTGGTCAATCGACCAAATTGTCTTTTCGGAAAAATAAATAAAATTCTAAAATAAAAACAATAATAGAAATAATAATTAAAAATCCAAGTTGTGGGGTATCACAAACACCCCCCCTTAGAACTTATCACCTTCCTCGGTGATAACTAGTTTCCACCAATACCATTCTAGAACAAAAATGGATATGCTTCCCACATATTACTTTTCATTTCCCAAGCAACCTCTTCTAGACTAAGGTGCTTCCATTGAACCTTTACCTATCCTACAGCTTGCTTTCGAAGTGTAAGTTCCCTCTTGTCAATAATATGATCCGACTTTAATGGGAACTAGCCCATGGGTTCCACCTGTATCATTTTCCAATCAACAATGTGAGTAGGGTCATGTATATATTTTTTCAGTAATGAAACCTTAAACATGTCATGTACTTTTACAGTAGCTGGAAGTGCAAGTTGATAAGCTACATGTCCTATTCCAGAAAGTACCTTGAATGGGCCACAATATCTAGGTGATAACTTAGTATACCTGCCCATCCATAAAGAACTATTTTTAGGTTTAACTCTAATATACACACGATCTCCAATATTGAACTCTCTTGCAGTCCTTTTTGCATCAGCATAACTTTTTTTCCTGTCCTAAGCTACTTTTACGTTTTGTTGTACATGTTTCATTGTTAGTTCCATGTCTTTTAGCATATCTAGTCCTATCATCAATCTATTTACAGGATTACTCCATGAAATTGGTGTATTACATTTTCTGCCATATACAATTTCAAAAGGACTAAGTTTTGTTGAAGCTTGATAATGATTGTTATAAGAAAACTCAACTAAGTACAAATATTCTTCCCATTTATCAGGTTTGTCCATAACATACATTCTAAGAATGTCTTCAAGAATCTGGATAGTTCTTTCAGTTTGTCCATCTATTTGTGGATGATAATCAGTACTGAAGTTCAGTTGGGTATCTAACCCTTTAAATAAAACCTTCCAAAAATTTTCGATAAACTTAACATCTCTATTAGATATTATAACTTTAGGGATTCCATTTAACCTGAATATTTCCTTCACAAATATTTATGCTATATTAATAGCCTTGTAGGTTTATTTCACATGTATGAAGTGTGTTTCTTTACTTAATTTATCATCCACAAACATAATTGAGTCATTTTGTTTATTACTTCTAGGCAATCTGGTAATAAAATCCATACTTATCACTTCCCATTTCCATTCTGGAATGGGTAAAGTCTGTTGTAGTCCAGTTGGATGTTGGTTTTCAACCTTAACTTGTTGACACTCTAAACATCTAGCTAGATATTCAGTTGTTTCTCCTTTCATATTTGGCCAATAGAATTATTTTCTCAGCATAGTAATCAATTTCTGGTAACTTGGGTGTCCAGAATATGGTTTCTTATGGAGTTCATTCTAGAATTAACAACTTAATTTCATTAGATTCTAGTACATATAATCTATTTTTATACATTAAAAGTCCACTTTTTGAGAATCTAAAATATGATTCTTCTAATCTTGTTGAATTATCAACGATCTTTGACTTAATATTTTGATATTGTGGGTCTTTTTCAGCTATTAACCTAATCCTTTCTTCTAAATATGTTTCGTAGTTACTTCTAGTAACAACATAAATTAGATTTGCATGTCTACTTAATGCATATGTCACTTTATTTTCTTTTCCCTTAATGTGTTTTATCTCAAAATCATACTCGCTTAAGAAGGCTAACCACCTTACTTGGCGAGCATTTAAATTTTATTTATCAAATAGATATTTTAGAGCGATGTTATCTATTAAAGGTAAGAATTTTTGGCCTACCAGGTAATTCCGCCACATCTTTAATGCATGTATTATTGCATCCAATTCCCAATCATGTGTTACATAATTTTCTTCATGTTTCTTTAATTTTTGAGATTCATAAGATATCACATGGTTTTCTTGCATTAACACTCCTCCAAGCCCTTCGTGGCATGCATCTATACATACTACAAAGTCTTTATCTAAGTATGTCAATTTTAATATAGGAGATGTAGTTAAGAGTTCTTTTAATTTGTTAAAACTTTCTTGACATTTCTCAGACCAGATGAACTTAGTTCCTTTCTTTTGTAACGATGTTATAGGATATGCAATCTTAGAAAACCCTTCTATAAATTTCTGGTAATAGCGAGTTATACCCATAAGATATCTTATGTGTGAAACATCCTTAGGTTCAAGCCAATTCATTATAGCCTTTATTTTGTCTGGGTCAACTGCTATACCTTTCTTGGAAATTACATGTCCCAGATATTGAATTTGGTTTTTATAAAATTCACACTTACTTATTTTTGCATATAATTTTTGTTCTCTTAGTATCTGTAATACTATTCTTAAATGTTATCCATGCTCCTTTTCATGCTTTGAATAGATGAGTATATGATATATAAAGACGATCACAAATTTATCTAGATATTTACTAAAAATATTGTTCATCAAGAAAATGAATGAGGTTGGGGAATTAGTCAACCCAAAAGGTATTACGAAAAATTCATAATGTATGTACCTTGTTCTAAATGTTGTTTTATAAATATCTTTATCCTTTATCCTAACTTGATGATAACCAGAACGTAAGTCAATCTTAGAGAAGATTGTAGTTGCTCGTACTTGATCAAACAGATCATCGATATGAGGTAATGGATATCTATTCTTAATAGTCATTTTATTAAGTTTTTTATAATCAATATAGAGACGTAAGGTCCCATATTTATTTCTAACAAAAAGTATTGGTGCTCCCCATGAAGACACACTTGGTTGGATATATTCTTTATCTATCAATTGTTGCAATTGACTTTTTAGTTCATTTAAGTCTAGGATATTCATACTATAAGGAGCCTTTGAAGCGGGTTTTGTTTGAGGTATCAGGTCTATAGAGAAATCTATTTCTCTCTTAGGAGGTAGTTCGGGAATATCCTGGAATACATCCTAAAATTCGTGCAATAGTGGAAAGTTTTCTAACTCATTATTACTTTCCTCTTTTTCATTATAATTTATGTGTACAACAAGTAGTTTACACCCTTTCTGAATGCATCTTTTAACTTGTAAGGTTGTTATTTCTCTAATACTAACAGGTCTTGATACTCCTTTAATGTTTATAATGTTACCAAGCTCTCATCTACATAGGTAAATGTTTTATTTTAACAATCTAAAACTTTTCCAGCCAATCCATACCGATTAGCACATCATAAGATCCTAAAGGTAATATGTTTAACTCTATCTGTGTTCATAATTCAATCATACCAAGTTCCTAGTTTTTAATGACATTTGTAATTCTCCTTTTAGTTCTTGTAGCTAATTGTACTAACCAGGACTTTTCAAACTTTTCCTTATTTAACTTACAGATTTCTACAATTCTTGGTGAAATATAACTTAAACTAGAACCTGGATCAATTAAAACAATAATTGGTTGGTTATGTATCATACCTTCAATTTCTACCATTGAAGTTTCATGATTTTCATGTTGATTTTCCAAGGTTGCGTTGATTTTTGGTGTAGACCTTGCTAGCTCACCAATTGTAGTTGCGTCTTGTATTGTTTGCACATTTTTATTGCCCTTCTTCCTGAGAGGAAAATATTTATAGTAGTGAGGACCACTACATTCCCAACATTTTACTGTCTCTTTTTGGGTAGTTTCTTTATTGAAGAAGGTTGGTGGTTAGGTACCCTTATTTTCAGGTTGATTGAAAGGTTTACTTGTTCTGAACTTATTACCTCCTTGAAATCTCTTATAATCATTTTTTTTAGAGTAAGATCCCCCTTTATTCTTAGGGTAAAACCTCTCAACCTCTTTCCCATTCCAATTCTTCGAATTTTCATTTCTATTTTTATACTGCTCAAAATGGAGTTTATCTTTCCTCATGGTTTCTTCCAATGTTTTTTGGTTATCGAACTCAATTTGATCTTTATAAGAACTAGGTAGGCAACTCAAGTATCGCTAAATATTTGGTTTTTCATCCACAATGTAAGGCACATAACGCAACAAACTCAGAAACTTACTACACAAATATTTCATTGTAAGATTTCCCAGTTTCAGTTCACAGAACTCCTTGGCTTTACCCTCATAATATTTTTCAAATAGGTATTGTTTCTTAAAATATCTCTTAAAGTTTTTCCTGGTGATTTTCCTTTCCTTAACACTTTTTACTCTTTTTATATCATGCCACCATATATCTGTTTTTTCTATCAGATTGTAGATAGCCATATGTGCTTTAAGCTCACTTGAGTAATTGTAGATCTGAAAATATTTTTGCATACCAAAGAGCCATGACTCTTCTTCCTCACCAGTCTCCACTTCTCCATTGAAGGTTGGTGGTTTAATCTTCTTAAACTCCCCCATGACTTCATCATGTTGTTTAGGTTTCTTTTTGGTTCTTTGTTTAGGACTAGAACTACTTTCCATGGACATTTCAGTATCTTTTGTATCCTTGTATATTGACTCTGTCTCAGATTTCAAGTATTCCAATTTTCTTACTTTCTTCTTCGGTTGGGATATCTTGGAGTTACTAGAATTCTACCCTTTATTTTTATCAGTGTTTTGATTGCACAATTTTTCTAGCAGAATTGCATTTAGTTCCTCCTAAGTCTTTAGAATTCTTTTGTTATCTACTCTCATGAGTTTTAGTTCTTCTCTCAAATATGTTATCGTCTTTATAATTTTTGAATGTCTATCATAATTCATATCCACCCAGAGATGTCCATCTCCTATGTTCCCTTGTTCAAGATTCTCTTGATGAGATTCTTCTCCCTGAGTCTCAGGTACTTCTGTCATTTTCCTGCAAAATGAAATTATTTTTCTTCCTAGAGGTAAGAAGAAAATCAAGACAATTTACATGTTAGATTTTTCTATGATAAAGCCCATAAAAAGGCCAAGTGTTGCAACCTACAACTCTAATACCATTATGTCACAGACCTAAAATCCCATTAAAAAAAAATTATATATATATATAACCATAATATACTCTAATGGTTCCTCATCATCATTATTGTCACATATCATTTTATTCCTATCTTATGAATTTCTTTATTTACCTTATTATATAGAAATCTCATTATCCTTTCAATATTTTGTTATAACGAGAAGCTCATAGTGACTACATACTTACACAGAAAGACCTTTATAATATCTCATAACTTGTCGTATAATATTATGGAACTACTCATTAGTCAACAGTATAGTTCTCCCTTATATGTCATGTTTATATAAGTTATCCTAAGTCTTATTCATTAAAACTAGGTATTTGATAACCTATAAATATAATTGTTGTTACTAATTTGCGATCTCTATATATATTCGTTGATTCTTGAGGTCATGATCCATACCATGTATAAGGTTGCATGATGGTTTGATTGTTTTTTATAGCCCTCCCATTATGGCTATGGGTTACTATTGATACTTTTATATTATTATTCTTATGCTTTTTGATGTGTTTCATACTATATGATTTTTAGTATTTTTTTTAAGGTGGCTCACATATATATAAACATAATTCATATATTATGTTGGTTACATGGCATATTAATTCAACGTATACTCGTCCTTTGACAAGACGGCTCAGAATTAAGGATTAATTTGGGGGTTTTACAAGGTTTGAACTCTTGTTATGGTGTTTGTCTTAAATTAAAACCTCGCCAACTTTTTCTCATTAACCAGCGCGCCCTGTGGATCATTTATCATGCAGCGGTCCTGCATCTGCCACATGTGATGTTACCATCTCGAGGAGGTTTACTTGGTAGCTTTCCTAAAATTTGTATATGTGTTGGTTTGTTATGCCTCCAGGCATTAGGGTTTCTTTTTGAATCGTTTAGTCATCTGACCTTTCCCACACTTAGCTCATTTTTCATTCTTCACTTTCTTTTCCTCAGCTTTGTGGTCATCCTAAGAGGTTTTCTATCTTATGAGTTACAATGTATAGGTCTTATTACCCCATTCTCATTTTTCATTTTCTATGGAATTTATTTGATAAAATCTCTGGGCGTTTGTAGCTTCCCTGAGCTTATGGTTGGTCCTTCCAAATAATTTTAGAGTTGGTGCCTTTAACTGGTAAGCACATCCATTACTCATTCGGGTTTCATGTAACTAGTGTTGGTAGCTTAATTAACTTGGTAATATTTCCTGAGCATTATCCTTCAAAATATTAGTTTGTATTTGGAGTTGGACCTTATTCCTGCAGCTATATCTCTTATCAAACTTCTCGTTTATATACACATATATATCCATATATTGTAGTGACTGTAGGTTGTATATTCAGTCGCGGTAGTCTTGATTCCATATTTTTTTCGAGGGGTTTTACCTTAACCTCGAGGATTTTCCATCGATACCCAGTAATCTCATGAATTCGGTGGTCTAAGTTTACCATTACATGATTAGTGTAGGGATTTAAATTCATTTGTTTTGTCACCCTTGTTTTTGGTCGACAGTTAAGACCCTTCATCTTGTTTTATTCATCCTAGACTTAGTTTAGGACTTCTATTATAATTATTTGTGTAGGCGGTGTTCACACAAAGCCTAATAGTTTCTTTGGTTTACATTTTGTACATATGTTGTAATTTACATCTGTTATTTATTCTTGGATATTAACTAATGATGGGCCCTTTTGATGTTGTGAGGGGTACCCATAAGTTATCTGATGACCCTGATCATTCAGGTGTGATTCAATGGCGAAGGAAGGAGATACATCGGCACCATGCTCATCCATGGTAAGTTCATCTCTATTTGTGTATGTAACTTTCATTTGATTATAAAAACTCGTGTAGCTAGCCAACTTGTTTTCTTGTTCATTATGTTTTCTTGTTCATTGTTCGAGATGGTGGTTACCATGGAACTCCAGAAATACCCTTGTACAGAAAGGTATTCAGGTTTCAATACTTCTTTAGGTTTAAAATTGATATCACAAAATGTGATTGTTATTCTCCTATATTCTGTTGAACTAGTCGACTGAATACTTTTGTATGTATTTATTCATGAAAGTCCTATGGCTTCGGACTATTGTCTACGCAATTGGATAGTTTTGTAACCATATGTACTATGTTTTATGACTCCTTCTCAATTATATACAATCGTTACTTAGTATTTTGTAAACTTTGTTTAAAAAAAATGGATTCCCTTTCGATCCTACACAATTATTACTTTAAACTATGTTTAATTTTTGTAACGGTTCCATGTTGAATATATAGTCAATACTCGGATCTTGCTAAACTTGGTTTAATTTGAAATGATTCCCTTCCCTTTTAATATACATTGTGTAATTTGTATAGCTTTCTAACAAATTCTCTTTCGAATATATGCATAGTGTATCTTATGGAACCCCATTTGAATCTGTAATAATTCCTTTTTCCACTTATATATATTGAACCTTGGTTGATCTGTATTGATTCCTAATATGTATCGATTCCTTTCCAATTGTATACATTGTATTTCGATCCTATAACAATTCCTTTTAGTTATATTTATTGTATTTGTTGAAAAAATGTTCTCTTCTATACAAGTTTCGTATCCGAATAAAACTATGGTTTATTAACTAGGTTTTTACCTATGAGTTTCATTGTTTTATTATTGGTAGTATGATTTTGTTCATAGATCTTGGATCATAATAGTTATTAACTTTCTTTCATTGTTTTTCTACCTGAACTTATGATATACATCGATCCTCTTTTAACAATGCACTTAATTCTAATATTGTTAGTGTTTATTTATGCCAATATTTTAACCATTGTAACGCACAATAAAAACACAATAATATTTAAATCAACATATTCATAACAAGAAATAAAACTTGGAACTTTTGGGGAAACAACACATTGAATACCTTGTTCCTCCCAACCTTATACTAGAATCTTTGTCACTTTTTTCACCCTTGAGCTGACTTCGGAATCCAAGGGGCTGCCTATGTGGCCTCTTGCAGAATTTTGAGCTCCAATTGTTGTGTGAAATCTTTGAAAATTCATTGTGTCAGTTTGTGCATAGCCTTCTCAAGCTATCACTTTTCCTCCTAGGAATGGCATCTTATTCCCTTTTCATGACTTCTTTTACTTTGCATAGGACTTGTGACACTTATCTTGAGCCTCCTGCTCACTGACCACCTGTCAGATTCAACTTTAGACAAGTTCACAGATTCTCCTCTAAATCTGGAATGTGTCTTTTTGAAGTTGTGTTAACTCCACAACTTGTCTTAGTATTTTGCCACTTGGCCAACCCCTTTGGATTCCTAACTCCATCTTTAATAGTTTCTTCAACATGTGCCCATTTTTCCACATGTGTTTATTTTCATAAAACGATAAGGTTTTACATTCAATTTTGGTCAATCGACCAAATTGTCTTTTCGGAAAAATAATGAAAATTCTAAAATAAAAACAATAATAGAAATAATAATTAAAAATCCAAGTTTTGGGGTATCACAGAGTTGATGGAGCATGAGATCCTATCAAGATGTTGCTCGAGGAATCCCTCACGTGACAAAGGAATAGAATGAAGGCAAGGATATGAATGGAAATACACATATGCAGAAACATTGCAAGGAGCATAGTAATACAATGAGAACCAAATTCTATTAATAAATGAAATAGGAAAATATTGTGAAATGCAAAGCAATACAAAGTATCTAGAATGGTGGTAGCTTATCTATGAAGAGAGAGGTGTTGGTTATCCTCATTCGTAAGTACACATTACGACAAGCCGAAAATCGATTTTTAACATAAAGTGATAAACTCTGAGAGGAAAAAATTCTCAATATCTAAAACCTTAATCTCGGATGAAGCACCAAAAGGATTTTAGGCCCCAAGGTGGCTAGTTTACACGTTAATTTCTTGGGGGTGAAAATTTTGCATACAATCTCCTTTTGGGGTGCTCAGTAGCTCGTTGGAAAGATCTAATTGAGAAGTATAATTGTTGGCAAGCCTAAGCATGCCATGGATACCATAAACTCCCAAATGGCCAAAAAACATCGTTTAAGACCTCAAAATGGATCCGGAAGTTAGGACCTGAAAAATTGTACATAAAAAAACTACTTAGATGGATAATGGTGTTGACTCACTGGAAGAGGTGGGTGTCCAACAATGTCCACCCGGATCAAAGCACTAACAAAATGTGTGCTTATCTAAGAGAGGTTATGTTATCCGAAAGTTAAAATCCATGGATAAATTTTAGGACACTTAAATTTGAAGTATAAATGGTTGGAAAGTCTTCATACTTTATATAGTGAAGAAGGTATATTTTGAAGGGAAACATACTAGTAAAATTACATTATACAATGAAATAAGTAGTTTTTACGTCTATGTTTTAATATGGCCCATAAAATTCCAATAGCCCTAAAATTTAAGCTTTCTAATTTTAATCCATGTGAAGTTTTCTTGAGCAAAAATCTACTAGTAG
>ML783370.1:308704-337266 GCA_009831015.1 Picea engelmannii | reverse complement strand
GTGTGTATGTATGTATGTATGTATGTATGTATACAAATATGTATATATATATATATGTGTGTGTGTTTGTGTGTGTGTGTTTGTGTGCGTGTGTGTGTGTGTGTGTAAGTCATGAATAGCACGATGGGTGAGCTCAAGTGGTTGAGTGCTATGAATTACAACAAGGATGTTGCAGGGTCAAGTCCCTAAGTTGGTTGCCTCTATGAATATCATGGCCTTTACTCGATGTTCCTACTAGGCTAGGTTGTCAAAACTACAGCCAACCGTTTTACCATGGATACCATCCTTCGAATGAGGGGAAGTGTACATTGGGTTTCCCAAGATGTGAATTTCATTGAAATGTGTGTGTGTCGTGATTGCACAATTTAAAATCATTTAATTATATCCAATAATATTTATTCCAAATGCTACAAGAATTAATGAATTCAACCAATTATAATAGCCATAGATCACATCCCTTTTACAATTGTTATAGCCATAGATCATGTCCCTTTTACAAATGTAATAGCCATAGATCATGCCCTTTTTACAAGAAAATGGTTTTATGCATATCCATACCTACATTTAATTACTACAAAGTCATTTCACATTATAAGAGTAGTTTCCAACACTTGGGTAAGGATTTGTTGCTACATTGATTTGTTGCTATCAATGTGTCAAGGAAAAGGCAAATGAGGAATTAACCTTAAAGGTTTCCCCTTCTCCCAACATGCCCATACTATTTAGCTAAAGACACCCATAAAGACTTGAGACAAATTCAACTCAAGAAAGTGACTCTAATTCTTGCCAATTCTCGCCAAAAAACTTAAAATCATCAATCAACAACATGATTTCTCATGCAAGGGATAGGGTGAACTTAACAAGGAAGTGAATGGGTAGGCATTGAACTATTTATGTATATATCATAACCATCTCAAGATTATAATTTTTTGAATAGATAGATATTCTAGGAATCACAAATACTATTATAATTGTGCTTGTCATTGTGTAATATAACAAGAGAGTTGCAGAGCAACAAGTCCCTGTCATGGAATTAGTAGCTTCTCATTTGGGCGATATCTCAAAGAGATTTTACCTGCTCATGACCTAATCCGGGAGGATCAAGTGGTTTAGTGCGTTGAATACAGTCTAAAGAAGAAATCATAGATAATTTGTCTCCTGACTGAACATACACAACGAAGTTTTCTTATCTTCTCATGTAAAATTCCCAACACCCTTACCTGATGACATAAGTCCATTCAAATTATGGGGGTCGGCCTTACCCCCAACCGTGCCCATCATCAAACCATAACATATTCCCAGTGATCATTTCATTCACTCACTAACTAAGGCGAGGGTGGGCGGACCAAGGCCCGTAAGAATGAGTAAGCAATCAAGCAAGGAGCAGTTGTATCTTTCAGCCATAGATAGCCCAAAAACAATGCCGGGATAGCACGAGGATAACTCCACGTCGGGTGTAGTAGAAAAGAAATGATGGTCTTGCTGGCTGGTGGGCAGAATAAGGTTAGCCGGAGGGGCTTGGCAAGATAGGATGGGTCGGTGGGAATCGAAAGCTAGCCTGTCGGCTGGCTAACTTGGATGGGGTTTTATTTCACCCCCTGCCTGATTACCCTTAATACTTGAAATCAACGATTCGCCTATAGACAAATTCTATTTTTGGAAACATATCAATTCATTTTTTGTTTCTGTGTGTAATAACGCTTTTTTATAATAACAATGCGCTCGACTTATTTTTAGGACTCGACCTAATAAATAGGGATAGGAAGTGAGCGCTTTCTTTAAAGACTAAAAGGAAGCATTTATGTGCTCGACTTATTGAAATGGGCGGGAGAGGACTTGACGATTTTTCGCTCTTAAGTTCCAACTTTATAAAAGGTCAGGGGTAATAAGGGAGATTGGCTTATTGAAATGGGAGGAGATCTACTTATGATGAGTGAGTGGCATGGTTGAGGGTATGAAACCCTAGATTAGTAGTCTCCCATGCTTCTGCTACAGGCATGACACTTCCATCACTCTAACCAAACCTCACTCTTAGAACCAAACCTAGCTTACCCATTAGAAGCAACAACCACCAGGAACAAAGAAAACTAGGGGTTGCATTCTCTCTAAATGAAATTAGTCGTGTTGTGGGGTCTACTCAATCTTGTTCTGTCCCAAGTGGTGCTTATGTCACCCGGATACCTCAGTGATATACGTGTCGCTGAAAGAGTTCTACTTCACTTGGTTGTTTGATCGAGGAGTAGGGAAGTTGATTGATATTAAGATTGATGAATGCATTCCTTATTCTGTTCATTTACCATGCAAAGGAAGGAATAGTGAGGTGCCCCTTCTCAGGTAGGTCTGCCTGGGTAACTTGAGTAGCAGATGCAAATGCAACTAAGTGAATAAGGGAAATGATTAGACCAACTTCAATAGGGGTGAGGACTGGACTGACTAAGATCCCAATCACAACTTAACCCACTAAACGTCATGTTTCACCTTCAATAATACTCAGACGTGATCTTGTGAGATCAGGAAGCCTCGGGTCGTATAACCCCTATTGAAGGCAGGCCTAGCACCTATGCTATAGTAGTAGACCTTGATGCAGTTATCTATCCCTAACCCACTTTCCCATCCAAACATTAATATACAAAGATACAAATAGCCTATAAACCTATACTTCGGCATCTATAGTCTTTAGCTTTCAACACTCCCTGCGTTATCGAGCTATGAAAGCTTCAATGTTTTCTAAAGCTCCTTTTTGAGCTATCCCAAAATAGAAACTATGAATCTACTTGTTTCATTATCCCACAATTTGTTTGACCTTGAGTTAGCCAGAATATCAAGTTGATTGCACTTAGTATATATCCCATGTTCCCCTTTTCATTGAATCAATCTGAGTATCTGAGTTCCTACCCCTTTTCATTACTTTATTAGTTTAAATTGGGATGATTTTCCATTGGGAGATATCAATTGAGTAGTCCATGAGCCCAAGCCGAGTAGCCCAATGTCAATAAGATCTAGATACACTAGCTTATGTCATTGCATTAGTTGCATGCACTGCCTTATAGAGCCTTAGAGATGCTTTAGTCTGTAGCTCTAGCTCTAGTCTTAGTAACTTTCTTTAAGGTCTTGCCTCTTACGAGCCTTACTACTAGCTCTACACTAGCTTACATATTCCAATTAGTACTATTAGCAAGAAACTTTACTGGATCTGGGCTCTACTTGTCTGATCTTGACTCCTACTTGTCTGGTCTTGGTTGGGTGGGTATAGATCAGATAAGTTTTGGTAATATATCCCTCCTCATTGGAAGAATCGAAAGAGATACATGCACCTCATCAGTAGAAGCGACCCAATTCCCTCCCCTCTCATGGGAAGAAGAAGGAACATAACAAAATGAGAAAAGATGACCTAAGTTACTTATTTGGTGGGGGGGGGGGTGCATATGAGAAAGGAGCTTAACTCGCATTCCTTGGTCTCCCTTTTCTGGCCAGGTTTGAACACTAAATCTTTCTCCTTCCGTTGATGTTGGGTTTGTTGGTGGCTAAGTGGTTGTTGCCCCACCCTAAACTAAGATTATCTCAATCAAATAAGTCAGGGGATTGTTGAAGGAAATAATCAGAAATGCATAATTACATATATATAATTCAAAATCTCATAATTACATATATAATTCATCTCGGAATGATCTTCTCTAGACGTGTCCCATTCCAATAGCAGGAATCTGGGTTCTTTTCATGCATTACATGCCATAAATCGTAAGGTGGAAAATGGCATAAAGTGAGGCATCGTATTATAATATCATCACTTCCCCCCATACCGGCAACTCAGGTCAACTTAAAGATTGTGTCGAGGAGGAGGGGATCTGACGATCCCGTACAAAGTCACTTATGGAGCATGGATTTGTGGCCTACCTTAAACTGGTCCAAAGCCTTTAATAATGGGGCGGCTAACCAGCTCTGGTTTACATTACACGATCTCAACCCATTAGTTACCATTTACACCCAGAAATAAGTTCCCATTTAGATCATGTTAGTGTTCATTGCTTCATAAAGAGACATGTAACCTAAAGTAGCTTCTCAAAGAGACTAAAGTTTCCTCCGGTCAATTAGTAAGCTTGCCCCATAGTTTCCTCAGAGAGACCAAGAGACTGTGTTGATATTCATAGTCACCAAACCTATAGTGTACACAACTTTTAAATATCAAGCATAACTACAATGCACACAACTTTTAAATTATGGAAAATTTGTAGAGCTCCATAAATATTGCAAATTAAAAAAATATTTGTTTTCTTTTCATATTGATTTTTTCCCTCTTTCACTACAATAATACAATAAATACTTAATATGAATGTTAATTTTATTTTAATTCAGTTTTTTATTATTATCGAACTATGTTATGAATCCCATCCCTAATGAACTCAGATTACATGTAGGTGTTGATGGGTGAAAATGACCATTCGTCAACTGGAAGAATGAGTCTAGTTCGGGGTTGTATAAATAACCCAAGTCGTTTGGTGTAACTCGTTCTGACGGGTTTAATGGCTCTGTTAGCCAAGCTAAAAGTCCTAAAGAAACAAATAAAAGAATTAAATAACTAACTAATTACTATATATATATATATATATGTACATAAGTATGACGTAACTATTGTAGATATATTTAAATAATAGATTTACTTATCTTATTTATGTACATGATATACACACTGCAAGTTTTAATCTAAACTTACAAAACTCAATGTGAAAAATGACTACTTTGAAAAAAAACAGATAAAGAAAGCACACAAGATATTTTTTCATTTTTTCTTTATCAATCTAAGCTAATAAGAAAAAATACTATGAAACAGAAATATGTGGATAGTCAAAAACCGGACCATATATTCGAGTTTCAGTGTTGAGTAAACGACAGAAAAACATAAATGAGCTAACATGTTAGTGGGTTAACGATATGCATCCAGACATCGGCACGATTAGAGAACATCCAACCACCTTGTCCAAGAGGGAAACCTACAATGAACCTTAAAATTGTTTTGAATAAATGTAGAACAATGTGTTGGTAGTTGAGTTTTAATAACAGAATGAATGATACAAATAGTTGTTGTGATCTTATGATTGCAAGTGATTACATTAAGATAAATCTGATTGTAACAATGTTGCATTTAATCATTCAACTAAAAATTAAAGAGAAATCCTGTCATTTGAGATGAATAAATGATCACTCTGTTTAATATCTGAAGCATCAAATATGGACAATATTTTCGAAGGAATTAGCCCAAAAACATAACAAGTTGTGAAGTCTAAAGCTATCAAAACCTATAAGTATATCAGGATAAACAAAGAATAAATGAAAACACCATTTACAAGAAGCTAAAGCTAAAATGCAAATTGTTGTTCCATTCAAGTTTGTGAATTAATCATCCATATTCATCCCCGGGCTAAGATGTCTTCATTATAAAAATATGAAGTATTTAAAGAGTTCAAGAAAATTAAGCATCCTATCTTCTAAAATAGGATCAAATCCCGGGATGATTCACTCATTACAAAAATAGAGGGTGACAACCACTCAATATCAAACTGTATCTCTCAAGATTATAAAAGGTTTGTTTCTGTTAACAAAATGAGCCAAAGAAATGGCTAATAACCCCGGAAATGCTCCATCTCATTAGATCACCACAAACTGCACGATATCCTGAAAGGAAAAATGAAATACAGAAATTTATCTATTAACTTAACCAATATTTTCCAAAATTTTGAATGAGAATAGACTAGCTATAGAATCTGTTGATTCTGTAGCTAGTTTTATTTTAAACAACAGAAATCTAATTCAATCTATATTTATAAAAATAAAAAATAAAAATAAAAAAATAAAATCAATAAAAGAACAACTAAGATAAAAACAAATCTTTACCTTTCCACTGAATGCTAAATTCGGCTCATAAAACCTCAGAGTTAATCACTGCTTTGACACACTCAGAATTTTTTATTATGACATTTCCAGTTCTTTTCAAGCGTTTTCCTTGCCTTTGTGCACTGAACTTGAGTCTGTGGTTTTCACTTTTTAATGAGTCAATTTGAGCTGTGAGGGTCTTGATCCTCGCTTGAAGGAAGGGGACCTCTATGTAATACTTTTCTATCCAAAGTAAACAGACCTCACACCCTAGATCTGGAATAGTTGGTTGAGGAAACATATGACTATGCGTCAAAACGCTTTCACTGTCCACCGTGGGTTTTTGACCGAGTTTGATCCCTCGGAAATTTTTGTTATGTTTCAAGCATGGTGGCAGATTATCTACAAAATCGTAAGTCTAACTCGTAATCGATTTATGGTAAGTTGGGTCTTCCTCCTCCAAGAACTTTTCAATCTCAAAATCAGAGTTCTCATGGACCTCGATCGCTTTGATCGAGCTCACATGAGCTTTCATTTTATTTTGCAAACTCCTTGAGATTAATCTCCCGGATCTTTTGTTATTAAAACCTAAGTCTGGATTCTTCCTTGACAGTTTGTGTGAGCAATTATTGGCGTCCTTTTCCATGGTATTAGGGCAAATGTCCTTCTCATGCTTAGGAGATTCAAAGATCCTAGGGTCAACATCTTGTTGCTCGAACATAGGCTCATCGAGCGCGGCCCTATCACAGGGTTCTTTGGATAAGAAAATTGGTCGGTCACCGGAAGGGATAGGGGGTTTTTCCAGCATAGGCTTATCAACCACAGGAACCTCTGCGGGGTTGGGTGTAACAAAGACATTGCGAGATAAGAAAGTATCCCAATCGTCCCCCTATAATTTCAAATGATTGACTAACAACATCCTGATCAAGCCATGGTGGAATAAACTGGAATTCAAACACTACCTTTTATACCTCTTGGCCATTTTATATAAACTTCTCAATAAATGGAATGGCATGTTCAACTAGAAACCGATGAAATTCATTAACGGTCTTATGTGATAAAGAAAAACAAGGCCGAAGCGACCTTCACATGTAACTAACTTCCTTAAAACTGCCAATAAACCATGCCACCTAGTCTTTAACAGAGATATAGACATACCTTTGTGACAGCACTGGATTTTCTGAGAGGTAAAGAACAAACTCCACAGCACCTCCTCTAACTTGGAATTCTTAAACCATTTTTTCCAGCTAAGGCAAAGGCCTATGGCCTAGCTCAAAAATTCCTCGGTGATTTCCATTTGAACGTCACCCACTTTGGCTCGGCATCCATTGAAAGAGAGGGTGAACTCCTGGGCTGCTTGCAAGTTGTAACCTTGGAATTTCTTGAGAAACTCAAGCCAACCCTGACTCCTAATGTCTTCACTCGCATTGTCATACAAAAGCAAGGTTTGGGAGCCATTTGGTTCAACACGGACGACAGGAGCCATATGGATTCAGACAAGCAGTCACGAAGGTAGACAGAAATCAAGGTAAGCATGAAGGGTTTCATAAAACAGAAGAAACCAGGGCAAAAACCAAAGGAATAAAACCCACTATTACCCTCGTGTGATTAAATGAAGGAATGAGGGGTTTCATACGAAAATCAGACGTTTTGTGTAATGAATTGCCAAGAGTACAGAACGAAGCCCAAGACTTAACTTGAAATGATGGATCTGTCAATTTCAGATTGCCACCTCCAACAGAGAGGGTACGACCGGGTGCATTCAAATTTGATCATTGTGTAAAGGGTGGAGTTGATTTTATAAGGTTAGAAGAAGAGATGTTTTACAAACCAAAGCATAATGACAAGAAAATATCTACCAAGAATCATAACGAAAGAAATGTAAACATAGTCTAGTTGCAATCAATTCTTCAATATGTATTATAAAAAACTCAAGGTATATCTTATGAGCAACAAAAAGTTTTATTGATATATGATAGACTTCAAAGCAATCAATACTCATTAAAAGACTTGTAAGAACATCAACCCTTCTTAGACATAAACCTTAGATACATTTCGCATTACGATTGCAATGCTTCATTCATGCTTTCAGTCATGAATGAAGCATGAAAACGAAAAGAAAAAGAACAATCGACACAACCTCTTATAGCCGAAAATTCACCTTCAAACAGCAATACTTGCAACAAAGCGTAGGTCGCTACAAAGATTTTTCTTTGTTGATTTAAAAGGTTAAAAAAAAATTGTTGATTTAAAAGGTTAAAAAAAAATGTGTAGCTGCCAACAGTAGGTTGACCTAATTTTTCAAATAATTTTATCTAATAGCAATTCCAATCCCAAGGTAATGCGGCAAACACTTTCGCAATGTATTTGAGGTGTAAAAGTGATGATTGTGTAAGTCATTAAAATACTAAAGAAGAATAGCAAGGAGCGCTTGGCAGAGTGATCTCGCCCTGAATATTTGAATTAAAAAAAAAAAAATCCCATTCAAATTCTGGAGTTTGAAACAGAATTCACCGGCGAAATTTTGGAGTCTGAAACAGAATTCACCTGCGATTGTGTGATTTACATCATATTTCTCTGAATCCCAGGTTCTATTTTAACAAAGAGCTGAGAAAAGATTCATTGATAAGAAGTGAGTCGTACCTTGAACTGGTGTATTTCCATGGCAACGTGTCTATCATATGTTCGACTAGATAATAAGGAAAGACACTGTTGGGTGGCTATCACGAGGAACTTGAGCTTATGAATTGTTTTTCTTCATGTGAACATGTGCAAAAACAACGCATAACCCTGGACATTTGGCATATAAATCAAACAACATGCATGCCTTACTCCATAACTCCAGACATAGATCAATATTCAAACAATGCGAATCAGTTTCCCCATTTGAAAGGAAGGAATTTTGTGTCTGTTTCCCCATTTGAGGGGAATGAGATTGGGAGCGGCGGAGGGGATATTATGGGGAGGAGAATGCATATTTGGCAGACGAAAGGCCTCGGGTGATCGCCAAAGTTCATAACGGTTGTGGTACGCTGCATGGATTTGTTGGAGATCCTGCAGGAGCACCTCCGATTGTATGATTCTTCTCTTGACAAAGACGCTGCGGAGTTGGATTCATTGCAGAGCTTTCAGGCAAGCCCAGTCGCAAAACTGTAAGTAAAACAACGTTGTTTGTTGGTCTTTGAAAAAAATGTCTGAGTGTGAACAAGGTCGAGCCCTTACCGACGTCTTTCTTTCTATTCCCCGCCTTTTCTTTATTCCGTATGCCCATCCCCAGATCTACACAGACATATGCGCTTTCCTCTAGTAATTCGGGGAAAGAACCAGTCTAAAGAATAGGCACGTCCAGTATTCCGCCCCAATGCTTATAGATATCCAGTCCAAGAAATGGGTGGTCATGAAACCTATGACCGCATCGATGGTGATGGGAACATGTACTTCTAAAGATAAGAAGAAGTGGTATAATGGATGAACCTTCATGCCAACAACTATTTAAGTGAGCCACTATTTAAGTCTAAAAAATTGGAAATAAATTCAGTTTTACTCACCTTATTGTTTGTTGCATTGTTGTCCTTCTATCGCAGGGAAGACTCCCTTGAAGCTCTTGGGCCATCTCTAGAAGCCCAAAATAAATTGGATTTGGATCTAGATCTGTAACCTAGAAGGTAGTTGGAAGTATCTTGTAAGACTATTGGAAAAAACGACTGGTTCTATGGTTGTTGGCAAAAGCGAGCAGTTCTACATCCTGGAAGGCTGTTGACCAAAGCTAACGAGACCATCTCTGTAGAGATAAACACATCCTAGAAATAGATAGTGTATCCATGGAAGTATGCATGGAATGACACAACACTTAGTAAGACGAACACGGAACACACTTAGGAGAAAACATGTAACAGGGAGATGACAAGGGTCAAGGGAGGTGACAGTGTCAAAACAACCTCGTATTCAGGCCAAATAAGACCTCAAAGTTCAAGTATGGGATAAAACCAAAGATTAAACCAAAAGTTTGGGTTAAAACTTCATGGATGGTTGCGAGACTAATTAAAATCAACAAACCAAATCGTATACTAAATAAGACATCAAACTTAGGTTAAAACCTAGAAAATTAGGTTAAAACATAAAATATATAAGTGCATTCTTGAAACTTACCTTTAAAACATTAGTGAAAAAATTGTCCAAGCATATACAAACATTACCTTTGATTTCAGTGCAAGGACCACAAAGGATGGAAAATCTATTTATATAGTCCCTTCCAGCCCTTTAGGGCAGGGACTAATAAGATGGGATTAATATCTATACTCATAGCATCACGGGTATGATTGTTACGTTGCATATCATTCCCATCTCAATACTACATGTATTCATTATAGTTCATAAGGGAATATGGTAATTATCATACTCACAACCACACAAATATACTAGCAGTGTTTTAATTAAGTGGACGGTTTCAAAAATACACCCACAATAATGATAATGGGATGGGCGACCTTTAACATTATCGGGCTTTTAAGAGAATTATCTGTTAAGATCGAGGGTGATTTCAGGTCTAGTAACACTCATGCATCCATTGTGATTTGGGATGAATCTAATGGCACTTTTCAATCCACACAACTATTTTAATTTCATTAGTTTTAAGAAACGAGATTGGATCCTAAGTAAAATAGACTCATTATAATTCCCATAAAAATGAGACGAAGGGATGAATCTAATGGTAGTTTTCAATCCACACAATGAGACAACTATTCAATCCACACAACTATTTAAATATCATTAGTTTTAAGAAATGAGATTGGATCCTAAGCAAAATAGACTCATCATAATTCTCATAACAATGAGACAATTTTGAGCAGAGATTAGGGGTAAGAGGGAATTTAAGCAATCATACTTTTTCAAAGTTTATTCATAGACTAGCCAAATCAATACAACCACTTTTTCTCATGAATGTCAAGTAGCAAATACAAGCCTTGGATAATTACCTCAGAGAGTTTGTTGACCATCACTTCATTTTATAGTTTTATTTTTAAATAACATTAAACCCGTGTATCATAATGCCCATTGTCTATTTCACCGGGAAATTAACAACAAGCCAAACTACAAGGCATGGAAATCCATATTGAATTCTTTGATTGAATATGTACATAGCAAGTTTTCTTCCCAAGAATAGGATACATTAGAAAACACATTAGAATAGGATATATATATCATGATCACAATTAGGTTTAACAAAAAGGAGTCATTTATGAGGACAGTGTAATCATAAAGGAAGCATTACAGGGGATCTCGATACCTCTTCTCAAGCAGTTTGCAAACACGAGTTTTATAGAGCTATAGAAAATTACGTTATAAAATTTTACTCATAAAATGACAAGAATTTTCAAAGCAACGAAGAGTTATTTATCTTTTCTGAAAGATAAATACTAATCAACTGATTAAGATAGAGTAATTTTCCACCCAACCATAGGCATTCCTATGTGGATTTCACCCCCTATCCAAGCTATGAGACCGCCAGGGCAAAGGAGAAGACAATGTAGAACTCTCGAGTCAATATCCCCAACAAGAAAAGCAATAAAAGGTCAACCAAGCAACCCACTATAGAGTTCTTTAATCAAACCAACTCATGGAACTCACAATACCTACCCCAAACAATAAAAGGAGGATACTTTATTCTCTGCTCAATAATCCCTTAGAATCTCTTCCCTTCAATGCTCTTCGGTGTGTGCACAGAAATTCCAAACTATTGTTTGTTTCAAATTTAACTCTAGTAGAATTTCTCTTGGTTCTTGGGCATTTTATGATCATCTTTCTTCTAGGAATCTAAGGGTCTCTCTCTATTCAATATGGTTTCTATTGTTGTACACCAATCGCTTACTCTTCCTCTCTATGACTTCAACTTCCTCATATTGTTCTCTACTAAGATCTCATGGCTTTCTTTCATGGTTCGTTCAATCCCATAGTATGGTAGCTCCCTTTTTCCAAGGTAAACTCTTATTTTCTCTTCTCTAACACTTCCAAAAAGAACCTTCTCCTTTCTTGTTTGAATTTCCTCTCTTGGCATCAGTGAAATATGGAAAGAGAGTCCTAATCCAACTTCTCTTAGTTTCAATAATGTTGGGGGGATTCCTATAATATAGGAGGCAATTTCCTTAAATCTAGGAGGTGGTTAGGTTTTCCAAAAGGGATGGAATCTTTCTACTCCTCTACTTTTCATATCTCTAATTAACTAAAGGCTAAGCTTCTTCTCCCTTTATGGTCTTTTTACAGGGCTTGAGAATACACATCTTGTTGAACCTATCAACTACCAAAAATAGATAGTCATATCTCTTTCTGGTTGCTGGTAAACGTCCCACAAAATCCATGGAAATGCTTTTCCAAGTTCAAGTGGGTACAGGTAGGAGATAGTATAGACCTTTCTTCGTATTACTGGTCTTGCTAGTACAACAAAGTATAAATCTTCTAATATATTGTGCTACATCTTCTTGCATTTTGCGCCAATACACATACCTCTATAAGTTGGAAATTGTCTTCCGAACACCAAAATTCCCTATAAACTTGGAGGTGCGAGCCTCTCAGATAAGTTGCAGTAATTCACCTTTAAGTAAATTGAGCTCATGAAACTTGTAGAGTAACCCATTCTAGAAATTATAGTCAGCCTTTTCGTCACCTTATTTTATATGAATTTGGACATGTAGTTGTTGAAACACCTCCTTGAAGTCATCATCTTCTATGTATACCTCTCTATATACATCATGGGTAAAATAATCCATGTCCATTAGAGTTATCAAAGCTGTAATCTTGGATGTGGGTGGCCTTAAAAGCATGTATGTCAACCTGTTTATGTTTCCCTTCTTATACTTGATGACTAGATGAAATTGTTGTAAAAACCCCATCCACTTGTAATGTCCAGTTTGTTGTAGCTTAGTTTGGGCCTGCAAATTGTTGGTACAATATCAGATTTTTTCAATAGCAGTGAAAAAATGGACAGTTAATGGCCTAATTACTAACGTTTCTAAAAATGGGAGCTAGGCCCAAAGCATTTTATGCGGGTGAAAGGACCCTAAAAGTTAAATGTTTGAGGAAAAAGGGATTTATAAGGCCACAAACGCTTAAATTTTAGTAAAGGGGTTGATCGTGGCCTCAAAGAGGGCCTACCAGACTCTATAAAGCATTATTCACATTGTCAAGGGGCTAAATAGGTGTCTGTGCACTAGAAACATGGGCTAAAATCCTATTAAAGAGTTGCACTAACAAAGACAGATAGATCAATGATTATGATCGTGGCGCGTTTTCATCCCAAAGATCTATGGTCCATGATGTGTTTCACATCATGGACTTGCAAACTTATTAAATATTCTTCACGATGCAAGGAGTGGCTTTTCCCTCACCACACGATGTTGTTTTATTGGCTTCACATTGCTCAAAGGCTCGGGAAAACTGCCTAGCCGATCATGCGAGACCGCTTATGGTTTTCGACAAAACCACTTTCTCACATACCAATTGATGCATAGCTAGAGGTGACATGGTGCCTAATGGAAAGAACGAGGCACATGAGGCCTACCTGAGGTAAAGGATAGGATAGCTAGCTCGAACACCATGGCATATACTTGACCTAATGAGAAAACAATACTTGGACAAGGGCCCACCCCTCGGTATATTGATGATGACGAGTCATTCTAGTTGGGAGACATATGGCTCAACCAGGTGTCACCTCATCCTGACATAGATGCCACATAGCCATCTACCTAGACCAATTGCAGTCTGCCACATGTTCGTGGGACCTTACTAACATCAATAGTGACGCCACTCAAAATTTCATGAATTCTAAAATTTGAAAGATCTAACCAATTGGAAAGTGACGTGTGGCTCCAAACAAGTATGGTTTCTCTGCTATGTAATAGAGAAAATAGATTTACTTAGATTTTGTTAGAATCGCCTTAATTTTAAAGGCCTTCAATTATGAGGATGGTAACTCAAAAATGTGTTCCTCATCATCATCTGTGGAAAATTCAGAAGCTTGCAAATTAACAACCTAATTGTCACTAATTCAAAATTAGTGCTTTGAGGATCTTTCCCTATTTTACTATTTTACTAGTATGATATCTCCTTCTATAAAGACTTCACTTAGAATTTAGTGATGTATATTATGTAGAAAAATGATAACAATATTTCTTGCAAGACTCCAACCTTTTCAGAATCATAATGGTACATGTCAATGATAGGTTTCAAGGATTCCTTGTAAGTGAAAATGGTGAAATCTATTGCACCAAAATCAATTAAAATGAATGAGTTATTTATAAGAAAATTTGTATGCATGATATCTTTCTGAAAAACTTTGGTAACATTAGCTTCACCTCATGGGAGGCAGTTGCGGGGTGGGGGTTCTTCTACGATCCCGATGGAAGAGGAGGCAGTTGCGGAGCAGGGGGGTCTATGATCCCGATGGAAGAGAGATTTTTTCCTTTCCATGGGGTTTGGAGTTTTCTACCAATAATTAGGAAGAGGTTTTGTTAAGCTTCAATTCCCTTGTTCTCTGTCCCATCTCATTTTCAAATTCTCGATCGGTTGTCCTCTGTGCCATCCTAGTTTTAAGTTCATGAGTTTTGGAGTTACGACAATCATGTGGTGAAATAATAAGGCAATTTGTAGTTGTCCCAATTCTAATGTGCAGGAGCTTAAGAGAATTGTGAGAGCCCAAGGCGTTGAGTTGGAAATGTAGAAGAAAAAAGTGGTTAGGCTTGTGGAATAAGTTTGCACCCAGGAAAATATAAGAGATAGGGAAATCACACTAGCTTTAGAGGCAGTAGACATACATGTCAGATACACTCACTTCAGCATCAAAATTATGATCTCAGGAAGGCTTTGGATACCATGTAGCATTCTCAAGCAACTTTCCATAACTACATAGGAAGCTCTATCAATTCTTTTGCAGCTCATATTGGCATCATAGTTCCTCAGGACTGTCAGGGATAGTAACAGAGCAATGACTAGCAGTAATATGTGAACACCATACTTAAGCTTTCGTAGACAAGTCTCATGTTTTGTAAAGTTTCATTTTTGTTAGGCGCCTTTGTCAGAACTTACATGTATATATGCTACCAATTTTGAAATCATTTCTGATATAGCAAATAGGAAAGAGGTTGAATCTACATTTCATGGTAGATTTATGGCTCCACTTTTTGAAATTTTGTAACTTCTTGTTGTTTAACCTCGTCGTAGCCCATTTTATAATGCAAAGCTAGTCATTCTTGTTAAAAAAAAATACTCATTTGAATCATCATCTATGATGTTCATCACTTTTTCCTTCTTTATGTATACACTTATTCCCTCTCAATCAACCATTGCATATTGAGGTGATGTCACTTAAACTTTATTGATAGCTGTATTTCCAATGCTTACCAAAGGTTATATGTAGTAACTAATAACAAAAAATAATCTCTCCTTAAAGGCTAAATTTAATGCATACACATGTTTTCATAACAAGCTTTCTCTTGCCATCATCTCTCCCCTTACTTTTTAAGGCTCCTTTTTGTACTCAAAGAATTTCCTATAAATGTGAACCTAATATGGAGAAGAGTATATACCACATGCTCTATCCATTAAACTATATACACAAAAAATGCATTCAACACTGCAAATAGATCAGTAGTAAATGCATTAAGAATGTAGAGCAATTACCTCTAAAATGTGCAACTAAAATTGATAAATAAAATATAGAAGACAAGAAACCAGCTTCAATTGAGTCACAAGTCATTTACATCAAAATGACAAAAACAGTATAGCCTTATAGGCCTAGCATTTTGATATGAGAACTATTTATAAGCAACAATCCTCAAATGCCACATCAATAAATATCATGTTATGATGTATTTAAAATATTAAGGTTTCCACCCTGATCACATCAGACTGTAGTGACATAAGCCTCGACTACAATGAGCAGAGCCTCGACTGCATTGGGTGCTCACTCTAAAGAAAAACTTGAATCACTCTCTAACATAATTAAGTTCCACCTCTTGCAAGACCAATTATTTATTTTATATATTAAATTGTTTTTAGTGGTTTGAAAAATAATTTTGAACAAATTCCCATTATTAAGGACATTTATTCACATCAAAATTATATTAACCAATTAGAAAATCGAATCATACAATTTAGAAAATTAATAAAATGTTTTTTTAATTTAAGTAAAACATAAATTAAAAAAAAAAAATACCAAACCTTAGGATATATAGCAAAACATGAATGAATTAATACAAAATCAAAGGCTATTGAATTCTAAGCGAAAGCTATAGTCCGTGGGATTAACTAGGCATTTTTTGAAATATTCATTCTTTCTTCTTTAAGTTACTTTGCAAACTTATTTTCCCAAAATTGTTGTATTCATATCTTTTTTATGAGCACCATTTCTTTATAATGATAATCAACTGATCATTTTACAAGGGCATTATACTTTGAAGTGAAATAAACAAATGTTTTGGACCATTGGTTAAGAGTGGCCAAATCCTTTAAATGTTTTAGAGAATGGTTTAGTTCTGTCTAGAGAAAGTACGTAATTTTATAAGCATGATCTAGGTGGACATTGATGGCCATCCACCTCTTCCACTGATTCAACATGATTCTCCATCTTGGTCATTTTTTTATCTATAGGTTTTCAGGTCTTAAACTTCTGAGGTTGTTTTGAGGCCTTAAATGATGTTTTTTGGCCATTCAAGGGCCTGGGGATATCATGTCAACCCAAACCCACTAACAAGTATACTTCAATTATATCTTTCCAACGAGCTACTATGCGCTCCAAGTGGAGATTGTATGGAAAAATTTGCACCCCCTGTAAATTAATGTGTCAACTAGCTACCTATGAACCCGCAATCCTTTGGCACTTGATCTCCTATGATAAGGGTTTTGGATCTTTAGGGTTTTTTCCTCTAAGGATTTGTCACATTATGTTAAATGACCATTTTTGTGTTGATGTTTTAGTAGCTTCAGGAGGTATTAACCTCCATGTGTAACCTTTGGACTTAGAATAGAATATTCTGGAAGTAAGAGAACCATTAAACAGATGTTATAAAACCCTAGGAGAGAATTTGGCCTTAAGAGAAATAATAATAAATTAATAGATGCATCCAGAACGAGAAGTCGACCCAAGTCAATTGGACAAGATAGTATAAATAGGTAGACACCTAGTTAGTTTGGACATACTCACTTAGCCAATGCGCAAGTCTAAGGAGGAACTGCAGTGGCAGCTAGGGTGCAAGTTTGGAGAGTTGCAGTTGCAGCTGGAGAGGCCACAAGTCTAGAGGAATAGTGAAGCAGTCTTTTTGGTATCTCTCGTGTGCTTCTCTTGGTGTAAGGTATGTTATCTTTGTATGGTTATTGTGTTGTTGTTGCAGCAGTATTGTGGCTAGGGTTTATCTATTGGTTCTGGAGTAGGCTTGCAGGAATTATTCTAATTAAAGGTTAAAGTGCTCGGGGGTGGAATTTTTTCCTATGGTTGGGTGACAATAGTGTGATATTGTCTATGTTAAAATGAGTACACCAAAATTTTAACATTTCGACCTCTTGTATTGTCTTCTTACGAATGACCGTAGTTGACGCCTCTCTCTTCATAGATAAGCTACCACTGTTTTTGTTAGTTTATATTTATTTTCATTTCGTGGTCTTTTCCTATTTCATTTATTCATAGAATCTCGTTCTCATTGTATTACTATGCTCCCTACAATATTTGTGTGTGTGTGTGTGTGTGTCTTTCCATTCATATTATTGCCTTTCATTTCATTCTCTATACAATCCAGATCAATGGTATTAGAGCAATCTGTTTTTTTTTATTTCTCAATGCATGTCCCCGAAGAGGTTAGGGTATAGAGAGTTGGGTCTTGAATTATTTTTTCTTGGGGAAGACCACTTTTGTTGGCCCAAGCAACCTCCCATGGTAGATGAGAAGAGAGATGATGGAGCAGGATATCCTATCAAGTTGTTTCTCAAGGAAGCCCCCGCATGACAAAGAAACAAAATGAAAAGCAAGAATATGAATGGAAACAAACACACAAAAATATTGCAGAGAGCATAAGAATACAATGAGAACCAAATTCTATTAATAAATGAAATATGAAAAGTTTGTATCTCTTTCTTTTATATCTTCCTGAAGTAGTTAGGTAGTTCAACTACCTTTTGTTTGAAAAATTTAATTAAATTTTTTTAAGAGAAGACAACTTTATTTATTATAAGGGTAAAATATATTTAAATAATAGGTGGGGTTCCTCTAGGTCTTTGCTTTCTCATTTTCCAAGAATTTCCTTATAACTCCAAAATGATATATATATATATATATATATATATATATATATATATATATATCAAAATGATATGATATTTGAAGTTTCCAAAAATAAATATCATATATTTGTTGTCTATCTTGAATAAAATATCAAATGTCTAAAATAATAATGCCATGATACAAATTAAAAAAGGTGAGTGTATTTCTTTTTGAAAATTTCTTCTCTTTATTTTCTACCTTCAGACACATCTGGTCTAAGATCAAGAAAGTCTTCATAATAAGACTTTTTCTCTTTGAGCTTATTTATTTCTAGATGCATGTCATTGAAGGAAATTTCTCTTCTACCACTTTTTTCTTTGGTTGACTGTTATTTTGAATGTACAGAGGATGACCGGGATGCGTCGGTGCTAGGGGAGGTAACAAGTTTCTTTTCTTTATCCATCTAAAATTCATGGGGTGGGGGGTACTCTATGGTCTTTGGTAGGATAACAGTCCATTGAAACAACTTGTTTAATTAAAGGTGATGTGTGAGGAGGTGAAGGAGGATTAACAAGCCATTGAGTGACACTAGAAGGAGGGTTTACAGGGCTGTCATCCCAACCATCATTAACTAGATGGACAAGAGGCTCAAGAAAGTCCATGATGTTGGGGTCTAGCTGCAAAGGTACACTAGGAGTAGTTGGGGGTTGAGGTAAAGTAGACTTTCACCAAGGTTCAAGTAACCAATTTGCACCAGTTGATTAAATTCATCTTAATCGACATCAAAGTGGACAAAAAATATCATTCTCTTGTGCCTCCCTTGCTGCCAAAATTGATCTAGATTAGATCACTATATTTTTTGGTATCTATCTCAATCCTTTTAGAGTATAAAACTTTGGAGGAATCAGTTTGCAGAGCCATTTTAATCGAAGGTCCCAGTTTCGAAAATTGGGGTTTAGACCCTTCTGGGGCCATTTTGAGGCATCAAATGAAATTTTGGGGGCTTAAAACTTTCCCAACACGGATTGGACCTTGTGACGCTATTCTACACATCAATACCTTTCCAACGATGCAAAAATCACATCAATCGGAACTCTTATGCAAAAGTTATGCCTCTCACAAGTTGACCTACCATGTTGACCATCGTGGTATGAGAGGATGCCACGTTAGCCCCCGTTACTCATGCATATGGGGCTATCCAGGATAAAATATATAACATCCAAAATCCTATCACATTTTAGGATTTAGGAAGTCAAAAACCTACCCTTAGATGGCTATCTGTCTATGTTAAATATCGAGCCACTAGGAGGAGAAAGGGTTCCATTCTTTTGCATTGTATCTTGTTCCATAGTTGAGAACATTTGAGATTCATATTATGTGAGCATAATAGAGGAGGAGAGATTTTGTAGCATCCATATAGGCCACATGTCAAAGGAAACTCCACAGAGAGTGCATCTTTCTTTGTACTTGCGTCATTTCTATACCAGAGAAAAGAGAGCAGAGCAACCTCGCCTTCTAGTTGGGTTTTCTCCCGTATTGGGTTTCTTAGGTCATATCTTATGTTTATTTGTGAACGGTGTCATTGTATTTTATTATTCTCTTTTTTCTGCATTTTATCTATTTCATGCATAAGAAAAGAAATCGGTAACTAAATATTCTCTAGATCTAAAGGAAAAATAACCTTAATCGTAAAGATTTCAATATGTATTAGATATGTTGTGACGAACTGTTCGAGTGGAATATCCACGGTATTTTACAGATAAAAAATGTATTCGGCATTATACCTCTTCTCCCTTTGTTACCTTTGTTTCCTCCTCTATTACTCCCTCTTCTAAAGAATCTCATCTAATTTACCATTATCATTTCAATTAGTCCAAAATTATTAGAGTATAATACAAGACACTACATAATAAACATCCATTACAAAACTTGTTAAATATGATTATGGATCTAAGTATAGAATGATAATTCAAGCATAAAAGGGATAAATAGAACAAGAATAGTGTATGACATGGAAGAAAATACAAAACTTAACAAACACCCATCTTTTGATTTCAACTTTCAAAAATCTGAACTGAATTTTTCTTGAAAACTTCTATGTTATGAACATTCTACAGTTCTTTTAAACATGAACAAGGATAAGCATGAAAATGAATAGATATGTGTGTGTGTGTGTGTGTGTGGAACAAATTATAAGGAAAAATATTTTGCGGAAAGTGGTATAAAATGAAATTAATGGGAAAAAGTTTCATGTTTACAATTTAAACTCAATCGTCGTTCTTCTATATGTCTTTTAGACTTGTTCACTTTGTCATTACAGAACCAATGTAATATCAACCAAACAGCATGTAACTCTTTTAAGAAAAAGTTTGAAGCCATTTCTTATATCAATCACTATGTTTATAAACTATTATCATCACAATATGTCACATGTCAGAGTTTCCAAAATTGTGTATGAACAGAGTTTGTAGCAACAAAATTTACATGCCAACTCAAAATATGCCAAGTTATCCAAGTTTACCATACACTATCAAGAGATATGGGAGGAGTACGATAGCCATAAACAATGGCTTTGCAATAGTTTTATCTTAAACTTTAACTCCTAAATCCTCTTTAAATGCTTCTTTAAATACCTCCCTATACATGAACAATTTAATATCTCTTTCTATTACATGAACATGAATAAATATGGAAATGTAGTTATGCATGACTGAGACATATGGATAGAGGAGTGTGCCTTAAGAAAAATGATAAATAATGGGGGAATAGTGTAGTAAGTTCATATAAAAAATTCTTAGAAATTAGAATTCAATTGAAAAAAACTTGTTCATATTTCCAAACCAACTATCCTTGACTAGATTTTTCCAAAACTTATATATCATACTTATATATCAAAAATGATGCATGAATAGACCAAAACTGCCACACATTATTGAAGAGGTCTAAGAGGAATACAATGTCCATGTGTAACGAGTTTGAAATAGTGTTATTTAAACTCTAAATGTTAAATCCTTTGTTTTTTTCCCTTTTTAAAAAAATGTGCATATTGTTATAGCAGGATCAATTCCACATAATACCCAAATTTCACCACACTATCAAAATCTCATATAACATAAATCAATTTCATTTGTTGATATGGACATTCTTCCTAAATGTGGAAACTAACAGTTTTGGACTGTGGGATTTTAAAAGAATGAAGACTGGGTATGAGAGTAAAAGAATGATATACAACCCACATACATGAGTTGCCCTGCCAAGAAGGCCAAGAGGAGGGATATAAGGAAACCATGGGTTCATAAATTTAGGAAGAAGTTCATTTGATAGGAAGAAGTTATTTCGACATGAAGAAACTAAAGTTGAGCTTGGAATTAATTATTTCCTCAAGCAAACCAAAGAATTGACAAAAATAAACTTCTTGTGATAAATTCATAAAATCCCAAGTCGAAACTCTGTAAATACCAACAGCCATCAATCACAGGCTTAACCCATAATTGTTTCTACAACCCAATTCACAAAAAACCCTTCCAGAATATTTATAAGAAATGGAAAGTAATAGTATGAGAAAATGATAGTAGTGAACATACAAGAATAATGTAGAACCGTAACATTCGTTGTAAATTGAAAACCCAAAAAACATTCTCAGCAACAATAAGCTTCATACATATGTTTAATCTCTTTCAATTCCACAAAATAATTGCTTACGAGTGAAAGACTAGGGAAGAAAACATTTAGAATTGATACTAGCTAACCTGAGCCAAAATTAACCATTTAATAACAAATCATCTTGCAAGGAAATGACCAAGATTCGTGCGAGTACTTACCTCTTCTTAGTGGTCGATTTATACCAGTTCTCAGAGCTTGAAACAATTGCAAAAATGAACAACAAGGATCATTTTTTGAGCCAAAGCGCAGCTCTCTCCATAGTTCAAACCAAAAACATCAAATGGCGAGATCCCTAGAGACATATGAGGTGGTAAAGCGTTGGTCTGGTGGTGTTAATTCTTATTTCCTTTCTAATCGAATGCATGGCCAATGTAGTGGCCAGCTCAAAACCCATACGCCGCCACTACTACATCAACCCAAATATCAAAAATAATTGAAACTTGATAATACCATTTCTCCAAAAATATATATGATATGATTTGATAACCACCATCATAATCATCATCCAAACCTTCATTGTTATCATACCAATCATTGTATCAAGGATTTTTCCATATATGTTTTAATACATTAAAGAAAACAAACATTTCAAGCCAAATTGACTAATGATATATGCTAAGTTTTGAAAACTCCATATAGCATATTCTTTTGCCAAATATCAACCTTTGTTTGTTAAACTTTTCACAAACTATATACCATGTATACTTTATGTGAGTTATTGATACAAGAAACATATACTTGTTTGTTCATTTAGCTTATCAAGTTTCACTTGTAACATCCATACTTTTTGAAACTGCAACCCAACATAGTATAAGATGCATCTACAAACAAGCATTTTGCATGAGTATAAAACCATGATCCAAACCCATATCTCCTTTTAATATCACATGATGAAGGTATAATCGTTCAAAACCATAAAGTTGAAGATAATCATTGACTTTTGATACTGTTATCACACAGTTTGTAGTTATGGTAAAACATGGATTCAAGAAAGGAAAATTGGCGAAACTGAGGCTATCCCACCACTATCACCTCGATGGGATGGCTCTTTTTGTTTAGGGAGGTAAGTCCCAGGGGAAACGTCCCCGATGACCTGGGGTTTTGAGAAGTCAAAGGCTTAAAAGGCTAAGTAATATTTTCCCCCTCACAAGTCACCACCGATCAGAAAGTCTCGACTAATCAGCCAATAAAGATAAGTAATAACCAAAAAAGTGTACTTGCCTGAGAATAAAGCAACAAGAGAACTATACATGTGCAATATCACTTGTTGGTTAGTACTGTTGGACACACCTACCACACTTAGAGGGGGGGGGGTGGGGGGTAAATGAGTGTGGGGATCTTTTTCCAAAACTTCCCTTTTACACAAAAACTCCTTAGTCAACATTCAACATTTTCTCATTACTCATTGCTATCATTTATAATCAGTTAGATGTGAATACATATCAGCAACATATCATCAACAAATCTCCACAAGGAACACAAGATGTATGTACAATTTTTCTTTTTATTATGGACTTCAATTCGAGGGTTTTTCAGCAACAATTGAATAGAGTACAACTCTACAAGAGCACCAGTTCTATATGAAAAACTTAGCTTACACTCTCAGCACCAACTGAGATGAGACAACAATCCTCAACAGATATCAATCTGTCAACATAAACAAGTGCATCAACCATGCACCAACCTGTGTCAAACAATCTGTAATCAACTTGTACCATAAACAAGTGCATCCAACCATGTACCAAGTATATACCAATCATGTTTAAAATAATCATCAACAATGACTCATCAATATGTACCAACATCATCAACTATACACCTCATGTATGTGCCAACTCATCAACTATTTGTCTCAACCATGACTAGTTTTGGATTAGTCAACGACCCCAACTTTAAATAATCATAACTTTGTACCTGTAATGAATAAAGATCTGAAAATGATATACAATGTTATTCAGTGTGTTTTATGAAATTCCTCCAGGTGGCACTTCTTGGAACCTCTCATAAAATGCGTTATAGCAAAAATGGCATAGCTTGCTGAATTTTGGCTTATTCTAGAGAGAGACCTTGTAGAGAATGGCCCGCAGAAAATACTAATTGAATTGATTTGAAAATATTACAAAACATACTAAATCCTTTACCCTAACCAACACATTTGGTCTCACAGAATTTGGATCTGTTCTAAAGAAGTTATGACATTTTTACCCGAAACACCTGTTTTTGACTAGTTTCAGGACTAACCACAAACCCTATTTTCCACAGAGTATAACTCCCAAAATACAACGACCCACAAGATTAATTTCTTACCATAGATACTTGGGTGTGTTTTATCAATGGCATAGCAATTTCACGGTATGAAGCATTATATAAAAAAAGTTATAGCGAAAATGGTGAGATGACCTGAAAATAGCATACCTTAGAAAGCACCATCAAAAGAATTTATCCTTCCTTGCATTTTGGCCTTCTTTTCTTCACCTTTCCTCATAATTTCAACTTAGATATCCTTGGTTACCTCAAACACATATAGATATTCAATATAATCAAGTGTGATTTAAAATGAGAGAGCCTTGCCTCTTATTTATACTCTCCAAGTAGCTTCCTTAAAAACATCTTCTAGGTCACTTGGCCCCACTTTCTTTATTTTAGGGTTAACCCACTTCTAATTTCTCCATTAAATTTATTATATAAATAATTTATTTTGTATTCACTTTGAATTATAGTACACTCATCACTTCACTTTATTATTTACCTTTTAAAATCCCTTAAACCACTTTGACTACTTTGACCTTTTGGGGCTTTTAGATGACATGTGAGGGTCCTCCAACTTCATAAGGCCATAACTCTCAAACCGTGAGAAGTTATGTGAGGTTTTGTTATCTCCAAAAATAGCACTGTCATTTTACCAATTTTTAGGTGATAGGAAGAGGTCCAAAAATTCATTTCCAAATTTTTTTAGGTGTGTTAGAAGGTCTTCTATTTGGATACAAACTTGGAAAAAACATCAATTTTTGTCTTGGCAATCAAATCTTTAAATCTCAGGTTTCGGTGGTTAAGAGGGGCTAAAAAATTGCTCATTAACCACCGAAATTCTTGGTTTTCAGTGGTTAAGAGGAAAAAATAAAGGGCCTGTTAACCACCAAAAACGTTTCTATGCGCAAAAGGAAAAAGCCTGTGCTTTTGCAGGAGCCAGATGTCAAAGGGGCGCAATCATTAAGTTATAACCAACGAAAGTTTATCTAGGTGGTCAGAATTAAGGCTCGACAGAAATCCAAAATTCCATGCATGATTTTCAGATAACAGAATTGATTTGTCACATGGGCCTTCATTATCTCCAGTCACGAGGATACAGAATCATTATGACTTCATTTGATTTCTGTTTCAATTTCATTAATATTCAATATTGAATCCGAGAGTCATTGTTATTGTCATGATCCTTTGATTTCCTCATGCAAACTCATACTCAGAAGCCATAATCCCGTGATTTGTCAAGGTTTCCAAGTGGAATTCGAGTTCAATTATTGGTTATTGAGCCATTTGTCATCCAATTTAAAGAAAAAATTGAGTCATTGTGATTCCCACGCAAATTACTTTGCCACAGATCCATTTTTGAAAGTTCCAACTTTCGGTGGTTAAGAGGCCTAAATTTTGCCCCTCTTAACCACCGAAATCCTGTAACTGCCAAAATCATCGAGTTTTTGCCCAGATCGGGATTTTTTGAGTTTGAATGGTAGGAAACCTCTTCGAATGGACATTTGTTGAATTATCAAGTCAAATCCAATGGCTATTTTTGAGGGATAAGGAAAAGAATAGGTGTTTCAATCATATTCGGTATCTTTTTCAAAGATAGAAAATCAGAATTTGTGCACACTTCAGCAAATTCAAATTTTATCCTTGGAGGACCAAATCAAAGAGCCTTGGAAGACTAGGCTTCACTTCATCAACACTCTATCACTCTTGAAGATCATTAGATGTGGATTGACCTCATATTGAGGGTCTCTTCCTAGTTTTTTGTAAATATTGTTTACTTTCTGTATTTAGAAATTATATCCATTAATTTAGGATCCGAAAACTGAATTGTAAATCTATAAAGCTGAAGACAGAAGATGAACAAAGGGTTCAATTTTGGAGACTCTTTCAGACTTTGTACTCAAGCTTCTCATTTTCATATTAAATAATACAAGCTTATTTTGCCATTACTTGTTCAGATTCCTATCTTCTTATCTAGTTTGTACTTGTACCTGAATGTTATATTCATGTTATTCATGTTTGTCTAAAGCCTGATAGTTGTCATCCTGTCTTTGCATTGATGAGTTAGAATTGCAAGTATTGTTTACTTATTGTAATCGGCCATTCATATATGTTTATTGTATGATTATGCTGGTATAGTAAGGATTCTCCACACATCCACTTATTTACAAACTCTCTGAATAGTAGTAGTTGAAAACCTTGTCAATCTAAGTGTTTATGCATGTCTTGAGTGAGTGAGGTTTGATTTAGTGATCTGACCTGATCCATTTGAGTGAATCATTGAGATATTAGTTAAGTTACCAAGCATCTCTGAGATACAACCTAAGAGAGTTTCATGGAGTGATAACACTTTCCACATACCACCAGAAATGGCATGACATGTACTATTCATATAGAACAGTATTTTCTAAAATTATATCATAACTCATACCGTTACCCATCAAACAAACTTGGGTCCATTACCCAAACCTGGGGTCTCCGACTTCTCATAGCCATAACTCTCTAACCATGAGGAGTTATGTGACATTCTACATACCACTGGAAATGGCATGACAAGCACTATACATCTAGGATAGTTTCACCAACAATTTCCTTAATCTTCATCCTGTTATTACACATACAAGGATGGGTCCTCTAACAATTCTTCTAGGATAACTCAATTCGCAAAGCGTCTTCCCGTGAGGGATTTCACCATAAGGGGACCACTTTGGAGTTCATCCATTTGTGCACCTTATCAATCATGATAAGACAATAATGAGAGCATGGGTCCTCCAACCTTTCTTCTAGGATAACTCAATCCGCAAAGCGTCTTCCCATGAGGGCTTTCACCATAAGGGGACCACTTTGGAGTTCATACATTTGTGCACCTTATCAATCATTATAAGACAATAATGAGTCATCTATACATTTTTCTAACAAAGCATCATATACCAATGAAACCAAATCGATCCATCTTCATCATGTATCAATGACAACTCATTGATCCATCTTCATCATATCAATGACAACTCAGTGATCCATCTTCATCTATGCATTCTCATCAAGGAAAATACATATTATATTAAATCAATCATCAATCAATCAATCCTTTGACATCAATCAATCAATTGAATTCAATCAAACCATTGGCATCAATGAAAACATGATCCAACAATATCCCCCTTTGGCATTGATGGCAATAACAACATTGATGTCAATACCAACATTGATGTCCACACCAATTACCAATTATTGATGTCAACATGTAGATAAGGCATGCTCTACATCAATAGTCAATGTGACTATCTCTCCCCATCAATAAACATCAATCACATCAATGTGATTAAATCTCCCCCTTTGACATCAATGGAAAAGGTCCATTCTCATCTTGGGGTTGCTCCCCTTGCTTGATCTCTCCTTGGGGTTGCTCCCCCTGTCTGAATGCCTTTGATCTTCCTCTAATTAATAATCTCTCCCCTTTTGAACAAGGGATATCACTCTGATGTATTTCTGAACATACATCGAACATACTCCCCCTGTGACCATTGCTCCCCCTGAATTTATATGCATGTGCTCTTTCTTAAAGTATAGGGCTCTTTTCTAGGTATGCACCTGATAAATATCTCCTCCTAGAATCGTGATATGTCTCCATCATGAACCAAGTGCCACAATCATGTATTTCAAACAAATGCCAATTGTTTTGCTAATCAAGTAGTACCAATAAATCATATGCCATCTATGAGTGTACCAAACATGTACATTACCATGCACCAATACCACAAAATGATGAATCCCATATATGTATGCCAAATCCTCCATAAAACATGTGCCAATCAAACTACTAGTAGGTGCCTCTTCCAATGTACTAGAAAAGTATCAATCATGCATAAACTATAGATCAACAATGATGTACAACATGATCACCTCATCAACTCACCAACCATATGTCTCAACATATAGCCCAATCCATATGCAAAATGCATGCAACATGATATCAACATATGCTTCCAATAATACATCATAAGATATACCAACCATGTACACCACCATAAACATCACAAAATGATTAATCCCAGTAGATCAACATCAATCCATAGTCTTGGGTTAGTGTCATGCACCCAATATTTATTTTTATTATACCATTGTGTGATCTCACCATGAAAACCTACAGCAAACAGTGTTAGAACCTGCAATAAACAATGTCAGACCCTGCAATACAGAGTTATACCATCACATCAAACTCCAAGCTATGTGCATTGCCTTTTTCCCAAGGATTTACAACATATATGTGGCTTGTTTCATAACAAAGCGCATGTGTATGTGACCTATTCAATGTCAGCACGCGAATGCACGCGACTATCACCACTGTCACCCGTGTGTGCCTCAGTAGATGACACTTTTGTACTTCCCTTCAGTCCTTCATTATATCTCCTTTCATAAGATCTACATTCAAAAGATTTGTGACCATATCCATTACATGAATAACAATGCCCATGAAAAATACTTTCATACCTTTGCTTTGGTGTCCCAAGAATAGCTTCTTGATGTCTTCCTTGCTTTG
>ML783370.1:296284-308207 GCA_009831015.1 Picea engelmannii | reverse complement strand
CATGGGATAACTATCATCAAACTTTACACAAACTGTTTCTAGATCATCTTCTTCACTTGAGAAAAATTCAACATCATCACACTTTGAATTATTGCAATCAAGAGTCTTGGGAGATTCTTTACCTTCAATATCTTCCTTCTTGCAAACACCATCACATGATTTTTTGCATTCATTTGAAATGTCTTCAAGATCTTCCTTTTCCTTCTTTCTTTGATATGTCTCCTCTAGCTTTAGCCATAGATCCTTGGTGAAAGTGCATTGTCCCATGATCTCTTTGATAGGGCTTGAGAGTCCACTAAGAATGGTCTTGAGAGCCAATGCATCATTCTTCTTTCCTTCCCTTTGAGTTGCAAACTTTCACTTGTTCTTCAACGGAACATATCCATCGATGGTTGCCTTCCAAATAGTTGCTCCTATTGTCTTCAAATATAATCTCATCTCTATTCTCCAAGTGGAATAGTTTTCCTCATCAAGGATTGGAACTTCATCATCAATTTGTGTGTCTATGGATCTCCTTCAAGCTTGTTAAGGCTTGTAGTGAAGGCCCACTTTGAGACCAATTGTTGGACACACCTACCACACTTAGAGGGGGGGGTGAATGACTGTGGCGATATTTTCCCCAAAACTTCCCTTTTACACAAAAACTCCTTAGTTAACATTCAACATTTTCTCATTACTCATTGTTTTCATTTATAATCAGTTAGATGTGAATACATATCAGCAACATATCATCAACAAATCATCTCCACAAGGAACACAAAGAACACAAGATGTATGTACAATTTTTATTTTTATTATGGACTTCAATCCAGGGGTTTTTCAACAACAACTGAATAGAGTACAACTCTACAAGAGCACCATCTCTATATGAAAGACTCAGCTTATATTCTCAGCACCAACTGAGATGAGGAAACAATCCTCAACACATAGCAATCTGTCAACATAAACAAGTGCATCAACCATGCACCAACCTATGGCAAACAACCTGTAATCAACTTGTACCATAAACAAGTGCATCCAACCATGTACCAAGTATATACCAATCATGTTTCAAATACTCATCAAAAATGACTCATCAATATGTACCAACATCATCAATTATACACCTCATTTATGTGCCAACTCATCAACTGCTTGTCTCAACCATGACTAGTTTTGGATTAGTCAACAACCCCAACTTGAAATAATCATAACTTTGTACATGTAATGAATAAAGATCTGAAATTGATATACAATGTTATTCAGTGTGTTTTATGCAATTCCTCTTGGTGGAACTTCTTGGAACCTCTCAAAAAAGACGTTATAGCAAAAATTCCATACCTTGCTGAATTTTGGCTTATTCTAGAGAGTGATCTTGTAGAGCGTGGACCGCACAAAATATTCATTGAATTGATATGAAACTATTACAAAACAAACTAATGCATTTACCCTAACCAACACATTTTGTCTCATATAATTTGGATCTGTTATGAATAATTTATGACGTTTTTACGTGAAACACCTGTTTTTGACTAGTTTCAGGACTTGCCACAAACCCTATTTTCCATGGAGTGTAACTCCCAAAATAAAACGACCCACAAGCTGATTTTTTTACCAAATATAACTGGGTATGTTTTCTCAATGGCATAGTAATTTCATGGTTTGAATCATTATATAAAAAAAGTTATAGCGAAAATGGTGAGATGACCTGTAAATAACATACCTTAGAAAGCACCATCAAAAGAATTTATCCTTCCTTGCATTTCGGCCTTCTTTTCTTCACCTTTCCTTAGAATTTCGGCTTAGATATCCTTGGTTACCTCAGAAACATATAGATATTCAATAATCTCAAGTGTGATTTAAAATGAGAGAGCCTTGCCTCTTATTTATACTCTCCAAGTAGCTTCCTTAAAAACATTTTCTACGTCACATGGCCCCACTTTCCTTATTTTAGGGTTAACCCACTTCTAATTTATCCATTAAATTTATTATTTAAATAATTTATTTTGCATTCACTTTGGATTATAGTACATTCATCACTTCACTATATTATTTACCTTTTAAAATCCCTTAAATCACTTTGACTACTTTGACCTTTTGGGGCTTCTAGATGACATGTGAGGGTCCTCCAACTTCATAAGGCCATAACTCTTAAACCGTGAGCAGTTATGTGACGTTCCACATACCACCAGAAATGGAATGACATATAATATTAATATAGAATAGTATTGTCTGAAAATATATCATAACTCATATTGTTACCCATCAAACAAACTTGGGTCCATTACCCAAACCTGGGGTCTCCAACTTCTCATGGCCATAACTCTCTAACCGTGAGGAGTTATGTGACGTTATACATACCACCGGAAATGGCATGAAAAGAACTATATATATAGGATAGTTTCACCAAAATTTTCCTTAATCTTCATCTTGTTATTCCACATACAAGCATGGGTCCTCCAACCATTCTTCTAGGATAACTCAATCCGCAAAGTGTCTTCCCGTGAGGGCTTTCACCATAAGGGGGGCACTTTGGAGTTCATCCATTTGTGAACCTTATCAATCATGATAAGACAATAATGATAGCATGGGTCCTCCAACCATTCTTCTAGGATAACTCAATCCGCAAAGCCTCTTCTCATGAGGGCTTTCACCATAAGGGGGCCACTTTGGAGTTCATCCATTTGTGCACCTTCTCAATAATGATAAGAAAATAATGAGTCATCTATACATTTTTCAAACAATGCATCATATACCAATGAAACCACATCAATCCATCTTCATCATGTATCAATGGAAACTCATTGATCCATCTTCATCATATCAATGACAATTCATTGATCCATCTTCATCTATGCATTCTCATCAAGGAAAATACATATATCAATCATCAATCAATCAATCATTTGACATCAATCAATCAGTTGACCTCAATCAATCAAACCATTGGCATCAATGACAACATGATCCAACAAGTACTTCATATAATCAAAGATTTTCCGATACAAAGCAATTGACCAATAATATAAGTGAAGCAAATCAATGATATAAACTAGCAATGATTAGAAAATCTCACTTCACAATAAAGGCTAAAGAAGCTTTACAATTATCAATGGAAATCAATGTAATAATATTAATGCTAGAAGCAACACTTTAGCCAATCATGCGATTTCTTTAAAGACACAATAAATATTGCATGGATATGCTTATAACACAAATAGATGACGACAACAATAGGGTTAGTAATTGTTAGTCTAAAGCTAGGGTTAGAAGGAGTTAAAGGTTGTTCAAGAATATTTAGAAGTTGTGTGTGATCAAGGTACTCAACACAAGAAGTCTTATATCAGTGCATTATTAGGGAAAATGGAGTCAAAACAACTACAAATGTTTAAGGGCCAAAATGATAGTGATAGGGATAAAGACTAGAGGGTTAAATGTTGAAGTGTTGCTAAGGCAAGGCCTCAAGAATGAAACCCTAGGGGAGAAAGGCTCACTAAGGTGTAGAAACCCTAGGCCTTAGTTCTTTCTCCTCCTTCTCTCGCTCATTGACAAGATAAAAATGGCTAGCTTGAGTAATAAATGCTATGGCTAAGGACAAGAGAGTTTGATGATGAGGTGGTGCTAAGTGTTACACCTCAAAATTACTCTCTTCGATAGTGTCGCAAGTGTCGTCATTACAAGTGTTGTAAGTGTCACATCTTGTCCGCAAGTTTCGCATCTTAACTACAAGTGTTGCAAGTGTCATAAACAATATACTGCCATCTTTCCTGTGTCGTGCCTCTAACGACATCACAAAGACACTTAAGACACCCCAAAGACTAGTTTTGAAGAGGAGAAGTCACTTGACAGGGACTACAAACCTTTTTCCATGGAAAAAACACTCAAAAACTGAATTTCGGAGAGGATTTCTCCCCTACCCACTGTCAGGGAGTGATGGCACTCCCTGAGCCTCTTTGGGGGAGTGCTTGAGTACCCTGTGCACCCTTTTGGGGGAGAACTACCCTTTTTTTGGCAAATTCTGGGTTTGTTGAGGCAAATAAGGGAAGAATCCCTCAATTCCTGAAGGTGGTTGGATTCGAATAGATGGTCAAGGCATGATCTTAGGGAAGATCCTCAACTGAAGGAGAGGAATCCTCGACTTATCGAAAAGATATCTCAAGTGGTTGGACCTCTCCAAGGTTATATAAGGAGGCCTTCTCATGGTGAAAAGTACGGTGGAGACTAGAGATTGATACCAAACTTATGATCCTATAAGTGGTATTGAAAGAAGACAAGGAAGATTGAGAATTATACCTAACTTATGATCTCATAAGAAGGTATTGACAATGAATATTGGGAATTACATCAAACTTATGATCTCATGAGTGAGATGCCATCAAAGTAATCAGTGCAGATTACTTGAGCAAAGGGGTTAGACAAGGAGAACTGGAAGAAGTTGTTGCACCTTCATTCAAAGGATTGTAAGTAATTTTACTTGTTCTCATTAATATCATCAATGCTTGGCCTGTTTATTTCAAACTTGTGCTTGTTCCATATGAGTTTGTCTACAGTAGATGGCTCTATGATTGAGCTAATATCAATAGAGTAGGAATTCCATTGTATCTTTGTTTGTTTTACAGGACCTATCAAGGAGCTCAAGATCAAAGCTCAGCCAAAACTTTGCAAGGACAAACGTCGCTAACAAGGTACATATCTTTCTCCTTCTCTTTCATTCATTAGCTTGATTAGATCTAAAAGGAAGTCAGTGACCATGTTAAGCACTTTTTTGTCTTGGCCTTAAGATTCTAGAGACCAAGAGGGAATCCACTTGTCCACAGGGGGATTCACCTACAACACTAAGGCAAGGCTTCATAAAAAAAAACCTAGGGTAAAACAGCTCACTAAGGTGTAGAAACCCTAGGCCTTAGTGCATTTTCCTCCTTCCTTGGCTCAATGACAATAATAAAATGGCTAGGCTATAAGCGTAGAAGTAGAGTGTTGCTATGGAAAGGCTCTATCTCTCTTCAGAAAATCAAAATGGCTCTTAGCTTAACTTAGTAGGGACATGAAACAAGGACACCAACATGTGCTTGTCCCCTAGGGTTTAATCCAACAAATTATAATAACAGAATGAAAGTAAACAATACCATAACCATTCAATAAAGAAGTGTTTGCAGAAATTCACTTACAATTCACCAAGCATTCATATAGCCAAACCCTAGTTGTAAACCTTCCACCAAGAAAATGCCAAAATATCCAAGAAAGAGACTCCTTCAACAAGTGCGCATCAATTTTCAGCGAAAAAACCTAAAGGAGGGTGCAAATTTCAAGCCTCACCAAGTGGTGAGTGAAAGATCATGTTTAAAAAGAGAGTTTTTCTCTCTTACTTATACAATACAAATGACCTTAATTAAATTTGAGGTCACCAGAAGGCCGACAAGGCCAAAATACAAAATAATATTGTTTTACATTAAATGTCATAATGAAACCCTAATCAAGCAAATAATGAGGACGTCGTGCCCTTTTAGGGTGACGTTATCCCTTTCTAGGGAAAATGTGGCCTCCTGGAACAAAACATTAGCTCTCCTTGGGCCTCTAGAAGCTGCCACACATGTCAATCATGCCACAACTACCTCCCAAGCTCCCATATCACTGGATGACATCATAGGAGGTCATAGGTGATTTCATGGTCCTTCCAAGGCCAACATCCCAGTGCAGAGGGAAAAACCCCCCTAGGTAAGGCTCTGTCGGGTTGCCTCTAGTGGAACATCCTGCTCTTCTCCGGTGCAAAGCCTCTAATCTATATCTACCCCTTGTTGGGGTCTCAACATCCATCTAGTGGGATCTACAACCCCATGGAGGTCTGAACTAATCATCTCCCCATCTGGACCTGTCCAATGTGGTACCTGTCTGTCATTTATGATCCTGCACATCAACAGATACGCTCTTCACAGGGATCATAGCAATTCCAATCACATCCAATCATCAATTTTATTAAAAATGTGCATAAAACCCCTTTTACCCAGTCAAGTGCTCAAAGACATTACAAAAATATGCAAGGCAAGTTTGGAGGAAGTGACAGGGCATCTTATTGGGCTAGTGTCCACTGGAAAAGGGATGTTTCTAGAAGAGATCAAATCCAAGTCATGTTAATGGATGAGGTGGATAAGGGATGTCCTGACAAGGGGTGCAGTGATAGCAGGGAAATGTAGGGCTTACATGTGGGTGTCGTTGTAGAAGGCGAGTTGAACCTATCCTGGATGAAAATGTTTCCAAGCCCATTCATGCCTTTTATTCTTATTTATTTATTACTTTTTCTTTCAAGAAGCTAATCAGGGGACACTGCCCTGACGTGGTGACCAATGGTGGCAATGTTACCCACAAGCACTTTCATGAAAATGAGAAGGTGGGCTCATGATGAGACCCCCTTTCTCTTGGCCATGTAACCAAGAGCCACTACCTGGGCATGGTAACCAGCTACTAGTAGTGTCATACCACTAGATGCCCATGGACCTAATAGGTTGGCTCATGATGAGACCCCCTATCCTCCAACTAGGTCTTGTTTTATTCTTTTTATGGGTCCCTCTTGTTTCTTGTTGAGAATTGTTTTACTGCTTTCTCAGGGATCCTTGGGCGAAGCATATTGAGGTTTATTTTTAGGCTCTTCTATTTTTCCATTTTATTTTACCTTTTGGGCCTTTATCCCCTTCTTCCCACAAGGCAAGGTGCAACCCCTAAATGATTGGCCAACCCAATGCCCAGACCAATGTAATGGGATGGATGAGTGGGAAGCAAGATGGAAAGTGGTAAGTATGACGGGAGCGGACGATGAATTTTCATGAATCCCCCCAGTGGAAACTCAAAACATATGGGCATAGGCTTACTAGGGAATCCTGTCATCCCCCCCAGACATGGTCAATTGGATAAGTATAAGATCCAAGAACCTGTTAGAAACAAAAATAACTAGATGCACATATTCAAAGGTTTTGAGGATCGGAGTGACACATACCATGATACCCAGACTGATTACCTCATGGAGCAAGAACCATCTCTGATATAGGACCAAGACGAGGTGATGGATGTTGTTGCTGACAAAGTGGAGGCATTGAAAGGAAGAAAAGATGGGCCCTCCAGGGCCATGCTCAAGTCGATATGGCTCTTGGTACTTCATGTCTAGGACCTGTGGGCCTTGAGACATAATCTCCTTAGTTATCCATAAAAGTGGAGGATAACAGATACCAATATTGAAGTGATGACCACAATGTAAACAAAATACCAGGCCATTATGCTGAGAAAGAATGGAATACAAGGACTTTATCATTTCATTATTTACTCCCAGGGGACCCCACCTATTATAGTTATACAAAATATCTTAAATGGCTTATAGGCTTCGCAACGTTTTGCGAGCTTTTGCAGTAAGTGACGAATCATGAGTCAACAATGACAATCTTGGCCAAGTTACTTTCATGCTTTGTTTGGAAACATTCTTATTTTCTTGACACCAATGATTTTTAGCATCAGACTTAAGAAATCAAGGATGGGAAATTAATTATAAATCAATCTCAACAAAAAACCAATTAAAATATAACCTAAATGGTTGAGTAATCAAGGAAATAATTCAAAGGATTCAAACAAAGCTAGATGATGGCAGGTTGATATTTCACAAAGAAATTTAAGCTTGTACATACCTCAATGAGTTTGCTAGCCAACACTTCATTTTATAGTTTTATTTTTAAATAACATCAAACCCATGTATCACAATTCCCACGATCTAGCAGAATGCATATAACTTGGCACTATACCACTTCCCATTGTTTATATCACCAGGAGATTAACAATAAGCCAAACTAAAAAGGATGTAAATTCTTATTATATTCTTTGATTGAATCTGTACATTGCAAGTTTTCTTCCCAAGAACAGGATACATTAGAAAACACATTTCCTCAAATAGCGTGTGTGTGTGTGTGATGATGATGATGATGATCACAATCAAGTTTAACAAAAAGGATCCATTTATGAGGACACCATAATCATCAAGAAATCATTACAATGAATCTCAATACCTCTTCTCAAGTAGTTTGCAAACACAAGTTTTATAGACCTATAGGAAATTACATTATAAAATTTTACTCATAACATGACAAGAATTTTCAGAGCAACGAAGAGGTACTTATCTTTTCCAAAATATAAATACCAATCAACTGACTAAGACAAAGTAATTTTCCACCCAACCATAGGCATTCCTCTATGGATGTCACCCCCTATCCAAGCTATGATACCACCAGGCCAAAGGAGAAGACAATGTAGAACTCTCATGTCAATCTCCCCATCAAGAAAATCAATAAAAGGTGAACCAAGCAACCCACTATAGAGTTCTTTAATCAAACCAACTCCTAGAATTCACAATACCTACTCCACACAACACAAGGAGGATACCTTCTTCTCTGCTCAATAATCCCTCAGAAGCTTTTCCCTTCGGTGCTCTTAGTGTATGCATAGAAAGTCCAAACTATTGTTTGTTTCAAATTTCACTCTAGTAAAATTTCTCTTGGTTCTTGGAAATTTTACGATCATCTTTCTTCTATGAATATAAGGGTGTCTCTCTACTCAGTCTAGTTTCTATTTTTGTACGTCAGTCCCTTCCTCTTTCTCTCTATGACTTCATCTTCCTCTTACTATTCTCTACTAAGTTCTCATGGCTTTCTTTCAAGGTCCATTCAATCCCATAGTATGGTAGCTCCCTTTTGTTGATCCACATTTGTGATCAATATTTGAACATACATACGTATACTTAATATTTTTTCCTTTCTTTTTCTTTTCTTCTTGAATCTCCTTATTTAGTCTCTTTTTCCTTTTAAAATGCGGGTTGTGGGTCATACTACCATCCAATTCTCATATCCACACACCCACAAACCTATGTATTTACACTTAGTCTTTTTGTTGGTTGTGGAGCCTGATTAGCTTCCTGATTCAGAGGTCTTGTGTTTTTTAGTCATGTTTATACCCCAAAAGTATGTACACTCTTCCACGTGAGGGAGTGCAGAGGGGGGGTACCCCCTCTGCAGGGTCCAAGGGGGCTATCCCCCTGGCTGGGGGGTACCCCCTCTGCGGGGTCTGGGGGGGCTATCACCCTGGCTGGGGGGGTCAGGGGTGAAGCCCCTGAAGGAAAAATTGCCTTGTAAAAGTATATTGTAATTTCATTGTAAATCTGGACCGTTCATTATAAGTTCGCAGATCTAATAGTAGAAATTATGTTAGGGTTTTTTCCCTAGAAGGAAACCCTCTGTTATGAGGGAAATGTATTGTGGCTATGCATTATGGCAAACATTGTATTTTGAAATAGAAGACTATGAGATAAAGAATAGGAAGTTACAGCGGGTTTGTTGTAGGTTGTATCCCTTCATTTGCTAGATAATAATAAAGGAGGGACCTGGCAATTTCTCTAGTGGACGTATCCCACATTGGGTGAACCACGTAAATCTGTGTCTCTATTGTATTTTGTATCTTCTGTGTTTTGTTTCCGCTTTTGTTTTATTTTATTGCTCCATGGTCCTATTTTTTTAACACTTTTTCCCCCTCTTTTAAATTTTCCAACACTTAGTCATATTTTTGAGTGATGTGAGAGTATAACATGTCCCATACCCACATTCCCTTAGGTTCGCAGACCTGCAATCACACTACCCATAAAATGCACAGTTTACCTTCACGTCCTCCAAAATGCACCTTTTTACCTTATCATACTTTGTCGTTTTATTGGAGTGCGGATGCAAGACGAATGACTATCCCATTTACCTTTTTCCTATGTCTTCATCCCCCACATCCCCTCCAACCTGCAATCCCACATTCTACAAAATTTATCTCTTATTTTCACGACCCGCAAAATCTCTCTCTCCCATACTTAGTCAATTTTCTTACTTCAAATGTGGGGCCCTTTCACTCTTACCTTCTCATCCCTGTATACCCGCAGTCCCATATCCTACATAACACACTTTACATTCCTCACTATGAACCTCCACACTTAACCACTTTTCATCTACCACAACATCACATCACCACTTCCCATCAAATTTATTTTCCCCGCCACATCAGTTGCCACTTGTGTGAACATAATTTATTTATTAAAGTGGCGAAGATCTCGTAAAATTTGTAATAAATTCAAAAATCTTGTCGTGCAAACCAACAACTTTGAAATAAGAAATACGGAGATTAAACCATCAGTGAAATACATGGTAAATTAAATAATAACTAGTATTCCAAGCTATAAATATCGATAATAGCACCACCTATTTCCAAAGCTAAAAAACAATAAAAATAATGTCAAGTAAGAGAAAGGAATTGTATTGTGGGTATACACTAAATACGCTTGGACATGAAGATCAATATTTCTAGTGGTTGCAAGCCTACAACTACTACAGGGCCCTCACTCTGGTTGAGAAAGAGATGAACCAAGTCTGGACTTCAGGCATAGCCCTTGCTAGTTGTACTCCAGAGGTAACATATTTCAGAGGGATCATTCAATGGTGTGCAGATAAATTCAATTTGAAGAGAATAATCTAGATCCAAAGACAACAACCTATCTCTTTATTTCCTTTAGTATTTACCATAATCTTATGGCTCCCTACATACAATGTGTGATTCAAGAGTGAAGAGGCTAATGAATTCCTCAAACAACACAAAGGAGGAGAAGAACTCCTTAGTAAATATCTGGTTGACCCAAATAATAACACTAGTGCTTCCAAGATTGAGGTAAGTTCCTTGAAATATCCATACAAGGAATTTACCTGGTTATTTGCTCGTATTATTGCCATGGAATCCATGACATATGTGCCAAGAAATATCATATATGTCCTTCACTTTGATCTGCATGAAAATTCCATCATAGATTGGGGTCACATTATTTCTAGTGAAGTCTCATTTCAATTGACTAATTAGAAAAAGACCCGGAAATTTTATATGACATCCTATCTTATTTTTCCATAGCATATTGCCATGTGTTTGAGGACTTGTTGAGAGCAAGGAGCAATGATTTTAAGGTGGAACCAGTATTTTCTCAGTATCCATCCTTCTGGAGTGTAACAACCCCCCTTAGCTAAGGACGTCTACTCAGTCAACCGGTGAAATTTTTTTTTATTTAAAGTGTGTGCGCGTGTGTAGAAGAAACAACCCCCTCGACTCTATGTCACACTCGAACCAACCAGACGCAAGTGAGACGAACACAATCAAGATGACCCGACATATCATAGCGATAACCAGAAGCAAACGCCCCGAACAGGAGGCAGACAACTAACGGCTGTAGGCAGAGACGGACACCAGGGGTTAGGTACAGTACTGTCACATAATGAAAGAATCCGACAGTGGAGTCGCAGTAGTGGAACTGTGCCTTTAAACAGCCCGAGACCCTTGATACGGCACCGGATTCCCTCCACCGGGTTACACACAGACATACATACTAAGATGCAAGAGGATTCTATATCTCGCCCGACACGAACACACTACGCCATACAATACCACCCAGTACTACAAATCAGGGACGAACATAAGCACGACACAATGCATTTTTCCCAATAAATGCCCAAAATAAGCAACGACATCCATATCATAATGGTAAACCCCCGACATTACATTCTCCTAGTTGACTTGCCCTTCCTACCCGTTTATCACCATACATTCTAGTAACCCAACAACAATAGCTTTGCAACTAAACGTTATCGTAAACACCTCAATTTAATGAAGATTATCCTTGCAATTTAAAATCCATCCTGATCATTCTAGCAAACAATTATTAACAATGCAGTTGGCCTCCTTATTAACATGCTAATTAAAACAATTGTTAATCTTGCGACTCCACTAGTGTCACCATGGCAACTAAGCAAGTATTAATATTGCAGTGAAGCATTTATCCTTAGCACCGTAAATTAACAGTATTATCCCTGCAATGTAACCAAGTACCCATGTTGCACATAAC
>ML783370.1:224073-272855 GCA_009831015.1 Picea engelmannii | reverse complement strand
TCAACATGATGGATAACAATTCTACGTGGGACCCTGGTTCTCCATCCTACTTCAACAATATGGCCCACGTTTATCCATGGGACCCTGGTATATGGTTGGACAGCCTCATAACAAGCATTGAGGACAACGCTTTCTTAAGGGGGATGGAATATAGTATAGATAGAGAGGTAATGGAGGGGGGGGCGAAGGGCTCATAGTGATAATAGTGGAGGTAATTCAATGTAAGGTGGAATAGGTCCATTGTATTATTAAATAAGGCCCACTATGGTAGTTATATATATATCAGTGTAAACATAATAAATGTAAGAGGACTTATCAAAAGGTTCTTCTTCTAGAAGGTTCCTCCTCTAGAATGTTCTTAGGTGGTTGGTAGAACTATATAAAGGGGTTCAAGCATTGTAATGGGAATTCAAGAAGAGGATTTATTGTATTTGGAGCGATGGCTCATTAGGAGTTTTCTCCCTCGAAGAGGCGAGTGAACAAGAGATGTTCCCTTCCATAATAGGATCTAGTGTATGGTGTTTCCCTACCTCAAGGGTTTTCATAATAATAAAGTGTGGGTTTTATATATTGTTCTTAGATATGTCATGGTTTTCTTGTATTCAAATCTTTGGTACTTTATAAATTCTCATGATGCATGTGGGATAAATTTGTCTAAGTTTACAAAATTCCATAGGCGTGTAAAACACTAGGACTTCTCGAGAGGTCACCCATCCCAATACTACTCTAGCCCAAGCACACTTAATTCCATAGTTCTAATGGGATAGGCTACATTAATGTTGTAGGCATGTACATAGCACCACTAGGAAATCATTACATGATAGATGTAATTAACAAATGGATATGGCATTACATTACACTCCCCATCAAAAGGATGAATAGTCAAATTTTCACAACAATTCAATGCATACAATTTCAAATCTGAAAATTACTTCCAAGTGACCTCAAAAGGTAAACGAGGGTTGTTATCATTGAATAATTTTACACTGAATTTTGACAAAAAATTACAGTGGAAACATAAAGATCAGAGAGAAATCATCCATACACATGAGAAACAAAAAAAAATGTTTTGTAAAATTTTTTGATTAGGAATTTCTGAGGACAAAACCAATCATCCTGGCAAATTACAAATTCAGCAAAATCCAAAACATATTCCAACTTGCAAACATAGTACAAACCCTATTTGGATGAAACCTGTACGATCTACTGACGTCAATTGTACGTCATGCAAACGTTAGTTGTACATCCTTTTGACGTCAATTGTGTTGGGGTCCTATAATCATAGGTAACTCGATTCTTCAGTTGCTTATTTGGCGTTGCTCCCGTGATGAAGACATCTGGCTTACTGGGCTCAGTTCATTCCATTCCCCCCTCCATCCATTTCACCCGATCCTCCATCACCCTGTTGCATCCTTCATACACCGCTGTGTCTTTCAGTCCCTCACCCCTCACTTCATCATGCCCATCACTCATCTCTACATAAACAATATTAGGATAAAAAATATTAGGCTAATAATAAATGGTTAGTGGCTTTTCCTAATGCTTATTAGCCTAATATTGTTATTTTAATGGGATAGTTAAAAATAAAATAATAATTAGATTAATCAGTAATTAATTAGTAATCAGTAATTAACTTAGTTTGATTAAGTTAGCATTTAGGTTAATTTATTAGAACTAACATTAATCAAAAAATAAAAAACAATATAAAAATATATAAATCAAAAACAATTAAAAATCAAAACAATATAAAAATATGCAAATCAAAAACAATTAAAAATAAAATTATATTAAAATATATAATAAAAAACATGTATTAAATAAACAGAACACAAATACAAAAATTCAAAACAATAATAAATCAAAAAGAAAATAATAAACAAAACATGAAATTAAAATTAAAAAAGAAAACTAATCCTAAGTCTAAAACACTCACCACTCCCCGTACAGCTCGGACCCCCCCCCCTTCATGTCACATCAACAACATGGGGGTCTGAGTTAGTGGTATTGGGAGGGACAGGTGTCACCTCATGGTGAAATCAGACCCCCCTCCCAATACCACTTACCACCTCAAGGGGGTCTGAGTAAACCACTCTGCCCTCCAAAACCGCCCTTCCGAAAAATGAAAAAACTGCCTTTTTTCCAGTTCGACTAGACTGTTTCCGAGGATGATTCCGGGAAAATGGAGACGTATTTTCAAAATCCGAGAGACATTTTTGTTCATGACGGGATGAAGAACAAAAACCTCTCCCATATTTTACATAGGTGTTAGGAGCAAGGAGAATCAAATCCATCTTTCAGCCCCATTTTTCAGTTTTTCGTTTTTCCTGTTTCAGTCCTGATTTTGCGGGAGCTGTTTCCATGAGCTAGAGAGGAATTTAAAACAACGGAAAGATTTTTTTGTCCATAACATTCTCATATACAATAACCTATTTCAAATTATAAATAGGTGTCACCATTGAGGAGAAACGGATGTCTGAGTTGACCCATTTTTTCAGCAGTTCGGGCAGTCTTTCATGGCGGGCAGTTCAAGATTTTCAGGGATTTTGTTTCTATTTTTGGTCGAGGTGGTTGAATTAGACCTCTTGGGCCTGGGGAGAGTTTGTTCTATATATTGTAACAGGTCTAATTTACAAGAGAGATCAGTTGGGAACCATGATTTAATTTGTATCAGAGCTCACAAAGCCTCCATGGATTCATTTTTCAGTAATACAATGCTATGATGCAAGATTCTTGTGACTAATTTAACTGGTGATGTGCATCCCTCTCTGTAAAAAAAAAAATATATTATCACAATTAATTCCTACCTCTGAATTATTCCGAGAAGATTAAGATCATAATTGGTTTTAATGTGCCCTCTGTCTCTAGCTTGGTATAGTTTTTATGTTTTCCACTGAAGATTAAACTCAGAGTTCTTAGTTTCTCTATGTTTAATTGGATTTCTTAATATGTTGCATCTCTCCCATTTCATTTAAATGAAAATATCCAGTGATTTTTCTACCTTTCCCTGCAAGATTAGCCTGTTGACACTGGATTTTGATCATTTTGTTGCGATGACTCCATAGCCCAATGGTTCCTTTTCTCTGCCCCTACCCAATTCAAAAAAAAACTTTCTATCCTCATAAATAGCCTAACATCCCCTTCAAATAAATCTATATCAGACAAAGAGAGCCCTCTCTGAATCTTGGAGGGATAGATCCTTGACTCTAAGTGCTTTGATGTTACCTCAATGATTGCCTCCTCAGCCTCGGGCAAATTACAGAGTGCTAACATAATGGCAACCATACTGGGGAACTTTCTCCAGTAGTGCACTTCAAGTTCCAGATTTGATCACCGATGGTGGATAGTGACCAGACACAAGAAGGATGAGATAATTCACTTGGCGACTCCAATCTCTAGATCAGTTCCAATTTGAAGACTCCACTGGAGGAAGAACCAGAAACATGACCAAGCAATCTGGAAAGAGAGGGTATTCAAGCTCAAATTGTATTCAAGACATTTTCGGTTTTATCTGTAATTATGTCTTATATTTGTCTAATTTGGATCAAGAGTATATTGCTGAAATTTGCATTGATCATCTGCAAATTGATGAACCTCAATAGAATAAGCCCCAAATTGTATATCATGTACATACTCATACACTTGTGCACATCCCAGATACACTTGTAGAAAACCCAGTGAGACATGAGCCTTGTGCTTTATCTCTTGCCATTGTTGAAATTCTAGTTAGCTATAATCCCCTTTCTTTACCCCCTATACCTGTGAAAATCCCAGACCGATACAAGCCTCTAGATTTGCCTCCTATTCTCCATGACCTCCATATCCATTACATCAATAATCTGCCCAGGTTTGATGGAGAAAATGTGAAGATCACTGTTGAAAAACACATCCAAAGTCTTGAGGATTTTCTTGATCTATTTGAAGTAGAATATGATGATGTCTGCATCATAATTTTTTCCCTATCATTGCAAGGTAAAGTCAAAAATTGGTTTAAGAATCTTCCAGCTACAAGCATTAGCAATTTCCATCAGTTTGTAAAAATTTTCCTAGATTGATGGTTGATCATGAGAAATGTTTTTCTCATCCTAGAAGAATATGACCATTTGAAAAGACAGCCAAGGGAGATAGTACATCATTTTTTAGCAAGGTTCAATAAGGTGTACCATGCAATGCCTGTTGATATAAGGCCAACCCCAAGATTATCCCTTTTTCATTGCCCAGATGCATTTGATCCAGAGATGGCATTCCAATTAAGAGAACGGAACATTGCAACCCTTGAAGAAATGCAAAAGATTATAGTTGATGTTGAAGCTAACCTGCTAAACAGAAAGGAAAAATTAGAAGCATCGATGAAAGACAAAATAGAAAAGGAACACTTGATATCTTCAGAGACAAAACTAGATTTTTTGACAAACAAAATCAACGAAGTGATGCACAAGATTATCAGGAAAGAGGAACTTGTTGTTCAAAGACCTCATGTTCCATTAGTTCTAGAAAGGAAAAAGAGCAATTTCCCCGATATTTTTCCAGCTCATCCTTGGTATCATGGATTAGATAATGAGTGTTTCATGTATTCAATTCATAACACAGTCAAAGACGAAACTCCATCTCAACTTGCAGAGGAACAACTAGCTAATATGATGTGCATGTTTGATGACATTTCTTACCTAGATAATCTACTCAAGTATGATCAGTATGATGATGATTATTTGGATGAAATAGATGTTGACTATTCAAAGCAATCAATAGCATGTTGTTGGCAGGAAGAAGATTAGTTGCAGCTCAAATATGACAATCAGTCTGTGCATATTAATCAATATTGCAAGGAGGAAAATGCAGAAAAAATTCAAGAAAGTGCAAACTGTCTGCCCCTGTGTTTTGCCTCGCTCCTAAGAAAACATTGAAAGCACATTTTAAATAGTAAGAATGAGGAGTGTGTTGATGAACTAGTTGAGGAAAACAGGGATGATATAGAACCTACTTCAGATTCGGAGGTGCAGCCCTTGAATATTTTTAAATGTCAAACCTCAGATGAAATCATAGAGCATGCGATAGGTAATGAACTGATCTATTTTGATTCCTTTCCCTTATGATTTAGTTCATTTCATATTGTGAGAGGGAATCTTAGTCATATTCTAGTTGAGAATCTCAGTGTAAGCCATGAAATGCCAGTAGAACCAATGCCACAGTTATCTAAATCACTTTATGACCCAATAGCTGATATGTTGGATAGCTTGTGTTTTCAAAGTCAGTTTTCAATTACCCCTAATGATTTCAAGAGATGTTATGGTATGGATATGATCAGACAGTCAACTTCATCATTTTGTTCAGTAGAAGTATCATTTCAAAGCCCATTAGGAAATTTGCAGTCATGTCACAAAGTGCATGAGGATGTAAATAACATAACTACAACAACAAGTCATGAAGTTGAGTTGGTTAAATTTGAACATCAGGAGATAGGTCATGTCTATTATGATCCTATAGTTGTCTATATGGAGGAGCTATTGTTTTTAGAATTCCCATCGATTCCCAAAGTTTCTGGAATTGTCCACAGTCCCGGAACTTTGTGTTGTGAAGATCAGGATGGAAAGCAATTCATGATGCCTATGCAAGTTCTATTTCTGATATTGATTGAAAACATTGAAAGAGCTGAGTTAGTAAGGAAGTTGCTTGATTGGTTGCACTGGCATTGTTGTATCATTTAGAACAACTAAATTATCATTAGGATAGGGTAGGTAGCAGTTTTGAATAAGCTCAGTCATTTGAGCATCTTTTTCAGTATTGTATGTTTTCCAGCAGAGTTTGCAGTTGATAGTATCTAGTTCGGTGTTCAGTCAAATCTGACCCGGTTCGAAGATTGTAGCTACAGTGACTCCATGGCCCAATGAATAAAGCATTGGTCTGCATGTTCAGAGATCTGAGATTTTTGACACCTCCTCAGGAGATACCATCCCCAGGTGGAGCTTATGTTGGGGTCCTATAATCATAGGTAACTTGATTCTGCAGCTATTTATTTGGCGTTGCTCCCACAATGAAGACATCTGGCTTACTAGGCTCGATTGATTCCATTTCCCCCTCCATCAATTTCACCTAATCCTCCATCACCTTGTTGCATCCTTCATCCACCGCTACGTCTTTCAGTCCCTCACCCATCACTTCATCATGCCCATCACTCATCCCTACATAAACAAGCTTAGGATAAAAAATATTAGGTTAATAATAAATGGTTAGTGGCGTTTCCTAATGCTTATTAGCCTAATATTGTTATTTTAATAGGATAATTAAAAATAAAATAATAATTAGACTAATTAGTAATTAGTAATTAACTTAGTTTGATTAAGTAAGCATTTAGGTTAATTTATTAGAATTAACATTAATCAAAAAATAAAAAACAATTATTATAAAAATATATAAATCAAAAACAATATAAAAATATACAAATCAAAAACAATTAAAAATAAAACATATAAAAAAAACATATATTAAAATATATAATTAAAAACATGTATTAAATAAACACAACGTAAATACAAAAATTAACCAATCAAAAATGATAATAAATCAAAAAGAAAATAATGAACAAAACATAAAATTTAAATTAAAAAAACAAACTAATTCTAAGTCTAAAACACTCACGCACTCCCCGTACAACTCGGACCCCCCTCCCCCCCCCTCACGTCACATCAACACCATGTGGGTCCGAGTTAGTGGTTTTGGGAGGGACAGGTGTCACCTCATGGTGAACTCAGACCCCCCCTCCCAATACCACTTACCACCTCAGGGGAGTCTGAGTAAACCACTCTGCCATCCAAAACTGCCCTTCCGAAAAATGAAAAAAACACCTTTTTGCCAGTTCAACCAGTCTGTTTCCGAGGATGATTTCACTCAAAGAGAGATGGATTTTAAAAATAACAGAGATATTTTTGTTCAGCACGAGCTGAAGAACAAAAACCTCTCCCAGATTTTACACAGGTGTCAGGAGCAGGGAGAATCGAAGCCATCTTTCAGCCCCATTTTTCAGTTTTTCGTTTTTCCTGTTTCTGTCCTGATTTTGCGGGAGCTTTTTCAGCGAGCTGGAGATGAATTTGAAAAAACTGAAAGAGTTTTTTGTCCATAACATTCTCATCTACAATAAAATCTTTCAATTTATACACAGGTGTCACCGTTGAGGAGAAATAAATGTCTTAGTTGACCCCTTTTTTCAGCAGTTCGGCCCGTCTTTCATGGCGAACAGTTCAAGATCTTTCGGGATTTTATTTCTATTTTTGGCCAAGGTGGTTGAATTCGACCTCTTGAGCCTGGGGATATTCTGTTCTATATATTGTAACAATTCAAATGTACAAGAGGGATCAGTTGGGAACCATGATTTAATTTGTAACAGAGCTCACAGAGCCTCCATGGATTCATTTTTCAATAATACAGTGCTATGTTGTAGGATTCTTATGACTAATTTGACTGGTGATGTGCATCCCTCTCTGCAAATTTGGTTTTTTGTTATCACAATTAATTCCTACCTCTGAATTATTCTGAGAATATTAAGAGAAGAATTGGTTTTAATGTACCCTATGTCTCTGACTTGGTATAGTTTTTATGTTTTCCACTGAAGATGAAACTCAGAATTCTCAATTGCTCTGTGTTTAATTGGATTTCTTAATCTGTTCCATCTCTCCCATTTCATTTAAATCAAAATATCCAGTGATTTTTCTACCTTGCCCTACAAGATTATCCTGTTGACAATGGATTTTGATCATTTTGCTGTGGTGACTCTATAGCCCAATGGTTCCTTTTCTATGCCCCTACCCAATTCAAAAACAAACTTTCTATCCTCATAAATAGCCTAACGTCCCCTTCAAATAAATCTATATCAGACAGAGAGAGCCCTCTCTGAGTCTTGGAGGGCTAGATCCTTGACTCTAAGTGGTTTGATGTTACCTCGGTGATTGCCTCCTTAGCCTCAGGCAAATTACAGAGTGCTAACAAATTGTATGTCTTGTTGACATCATTCGTACAGACTATTGCGTCAATTATACAGACTGTACAAACTGCTAAGTCATCTATACGGACTGTGCGAACTACTGATGTTAGTTGTACATCCTGTATGTACCATGCATGCGGTTTTCCTCTCTTGGCAGAAAAATCAAAAAACATAATGTCCATAAACCCTAGGCTAGATTACCAAAGTGAAGAATTTCCTTGTTGAAATTTTGCCTCCCAATCTCATTGGCACAAGTGCTCACTCACTTATGCCAACTCCATAATGCCACAATGAGATGTCTAGTGTCTCCTCACATTGTCTCTCCTTTTATATGAGTCTAAAATGAGTTTAGAAGCCCTTAAATTACTTTAAGGATCCCTTCACTAAACTCAACATTAAATTAGAATTGTTTGTTCACACATGTGGGTGTGAAGCCCCAATACGAGCCTCGAACACCAATTCCAAGCCCCAACTCCAATCCAAAAGGGTTTTCACCAAAACAAAAGATGCAATGTGGGTGCCAACGGATATTCCCACATGCATGACACCAAGGCCAATGTGGGAATACCTCCCGATGCTACAAAAGCATCAACATGAATATCATGGTTTATCAAAACTACATGCTTGAAAACGTTGATTCAATGGAAAATGTGTATGGCCACCGAAATCCACCTAGGTCAACATGCTTCATAATTTGTGTATTTCATTGCATAAGGATTTTATTGATAAAATATGGTTGATAGAAGATTAGGGAGAAAAACGTATAGCAATGAAGGCGAGGGAAACACGTCCTAAGAAGAGAACATAGCAAGTTCTTTTAAATTTTAACATAAAAGTGATATATTTGAATTATATATAATTTTAAATGATGTGTATTCGATAATGCATGTCACGTAGAGAAAAAAAATTGAAGAAACTCCAAAAGGTTATTCAAAATTTGAGTGTAAAAGAGCATAAAAACTTTATGGAATTGTTGCAAAGAGAGGAATTAGGTGGGTAAAAAGGTGATCAATTTGAAGTCTTTTTAACTCTTTACTATAAATGTACTTAACAATAATTACTAACAGGTTTCAAACATTGATTTCACTTTTGTTGATAATCCACCCTTAAAAAATAGATTTCCACTAATTATGGAAACAATCACATCACCATATATTGTGTTTGTATGTGTACGCATGTGCACATATACACACACACATGTTAAACATTGTGTAAAGACCAACAACGAGGGAGTATGAGGTTGTCCTAAGAAGATAAAAATAATGAACGATGTAAATAATGATGAATTGGTCTTTAGTTCATCTAGAGTGGTGTTGTAAGAATAGAAACTTTTATAAAACTATGAAGGATATAGTGGAAAGAATATATAAGCACTCTTTTCATTTACAATACAAAAATCAATCCAATGAATCCAAGAATCAAGTTATACATAAACTACAACAAGATTTCCCGAAGCAATGGTCAATGAGACATGTGAAACTTGCACTACCAAAAACATACAATAACAAAAAAAAAATCATTAAAAAGTATTGGGTAAAATCATTAATCTCGGTGTCTATTTTCCTTGTTTTTTGAGAAAATAAAATATATTTTCAAAAGTTTTTCAACTTCCGGTAAACAAAATAAATTTTTTTATTTAGAATTTCACTTTACAATAAAAAGAAAACTTGTCATGAATTTTGTTATCTTTCTATTGACTATTTTTTGAAATTTTTTTATTGAAATTTGATATGTCAATTTAGGGATTGTTTGGCAGTATGTTCCTTAAAAATGAAGGGATTGATAATGAGTTATGTTTTTCGACGTGAATATACTCATTATTAAACCCGTGTTTATAAAAAATAAAATATACTGCAACAATCCAAACAGACTTTATTAAAGTATGATTATAGTTTTGAATTTAAGGGATGAATATTATAATTTCTACAATTTTTTGAATTTGACGAATCTGAAAAAGTTGTAGATTTTAAGCATGTTTATTGAGACTCCATCTATGTGCCTTAATTTTGATTTAAAAGTAAAATATAAAAATACCCTTTTGAAGAGGATAGTGAAAGATTTTGTAATTTAATTTTTCCATAATTTTTTACTGTGTTATTGCAGATATTGATTTTTCATTTTATTGAATTATTATGTCATATAAAACAATCTGTAGACATTTTTTTTATAAAATTAATTAAAAATACTAAAAAACAATTAAATTGAATACAAATTGTATCAAATTAAAGTTGAATCAATTATGAAAATGTTGGTACTAGTTCTGAAACAAGACTCACAATATTTTAAGGAGTCTGCTCCTTCCCAAGTTAGAGTAAGCTGAAGTGAACACATACTTTTCTGGAAAGTGCCATTGTTACAGGTTTTTGGTCGAACTAATAGTTTGGCCGAAAGTTAGTTTTAATGGAAAAACTATCTTTAGGTTTAAAGTTGTTGTTAGATTTAAAATTTATGTTATATTTTTCAAGGATGTCGTTACATTTAACTTTCGACTGAAAAAAATTCAGGAGTTCAGCCGAAAAATTACCATTAGAAATTTTCGCGACTTAATTCTCACAAAAGTGTTACCCAGATTTGTGATTTTACCCTATTATTGATAAACAATTTTTTTTGTAATATGCATACACTAGTCCAAAAAAATACTAAATTAGTATTTTTGCTATATTTAGTTTAATATAAATATTAATTGATTTTTAAATTGTGTTTTTCATTTCTTAGGAAGATTGATAAAATTCTAAAGGATGATCGACGTGATATCTGAAACATGTCAATAGGGATGTAGAAAATAGTATACAAGGAGATGGTTAAAGAAATTAGCACAATTGCATTGCAAGAGGAACCATCGAACAACAACTTGCATCAAATGTATGTATTCATTAATTTTGTATATGCATAGAGAGTTTAATTATCACATGAAATATTAATTTGCAATTGTTTTATTGTTGTAGAATAGAAAAGAAAATGGTAACCATTCAGCACATAAGACGGGACAATAAGGAAAATCATGGTTCACTGAAAAGTTTGTGAGTACTTAATGCATTTTCCTTTCTTAAAATTATGTATTCATTGTGATGTATATATTTTAATTGATTTACAATCATACATAGATGTTTTCTAACATGTGCTAACATACAAAGGAAAGTCATCCGAAAATTGTATTGACATTGGATTAAGTATCGGTTGTGAGTATATGTTGGAGTGTCAAGGGTTAATTGAACAATTTGTAAATACTATATTGTTTTACTTCCTTTGTTTTATAATTAATGGGACAACAAGAACCTTTAATTTTATATATGTTTTGTCATGGTGTATATAACTCATAGGAAATCAAGTATGGAGTGGAAAAAACAGAGGATATCTTGAGGGATGTCATGAACCATGGTTTCGAAAGAATGTGTATTGTTTATGAAGCAGTCACTGCTATGGTTCGCTTTTCGATTTACATAATGGTGTATATTATACTATAAATGTAGATATACTCATTACACTTTATGTTTATGTTTGTAGATGGAACATAAAGAGGTGTAATGTCAAAATCAAGTCAATTAACAAAACATTCCAAATAGCCCAAGTACAATATCCTATGCAAGTGATGAAGAAATGAAGCATGCAAGCAACTCGAGCAATGACAATAGTTCAAGCAATGAATGATGATCATTGAAATTGAATGTTACAAGTTGTATATTTTGGAATGTTTGTCTTTAAAAATCATACTTGTTGTTTAATGTGGATATATTGTCCCAACTCGATTATGACATGTTATAGATAATTATAGCAATTACTTATTGACATTTTGAATATTGTGGACCTTTATGTTGTCCCATTTTATATCACAAAGGGTTTGTTACTAGTATATAATAAAATGAATATCTTATTATATTGCATTGTCTAGTGTCGTAAATTTTTAAGTTGTTGATTAAGTATATGGATGATTTACAATGTTACAGCAAACATAAGTGTAATCAGCTGGTATATTTGTTAAAATGTAACACATTAATGCAATGATTATATCCAAACACAATAAATATGATATAAAAATAATGATTTTCTAATGATTACTTCTTCTTGTTTTTTAAATACGATGTTGCATTTGCATATCCATGACGTGGAAAATTTGTTCATTGAAACATATCGTTGCATTGTATTCTTTTGAAACCAATAGTACAGTTCATACCTACTTACGCACTGATGCATTTAAATGAGTATTATGCACCAATGTGTATAATTGTAATAAAAACATTGGTGCTCCTAACAAAAACACTAATTCTGAGTGAATCCATGATGTTGGGTAACACTTTTTGGCAAGGGAGAGCATGAAAAAAGTGTTTTTCATGCCCTTGGGTGAGGTAATTTTAAGTGCTCGATTAGGTCATTGAGACCTCAATTGAGCACTTAAATGAGCCTTTGATTGAGGGTTTTTTATGGACATGGAAAACCCTCAATCAAGGTATAAGATTGGGTTAAGTAAACCTTCAATCGAGTTGTAGAGATCGATCAGGGTCCTTTTTTTAATAAATTTATGAATAATTTTTTTGTGATTCTTTATTCTTTTTTAGTGTGGAGTGTTCATTATTCTTTATGTATTGTGACAAATTCTTATAAATGTTTTTATTTGTTTATATAGTTACTTAATATTATATTACATGTTTAATTATAGGGCCAAAAACAATAATGAAGGCCTTGTTTCTACTTTTACGTGGAGGACTTTACCTAAATCAAGTTATTTTTCTTAACCCACGAAGACCTCAATCGAGACTTTAATTAACCCTCGATCAAAATATTTTGAAAAACATCATTAAGCCCTCCATTGAGCTTTATAGAAACCCTTGATCAAGACAAATTTCTCAATCGAGTGTTTAAAATCCAAAAATCCATCTACCTCGCTATAGGATTTTTTGTAGCTGCAACTTCCACAGTGTGAAACCCTTCATCTCATTCATCTTAAGTGGTTGAGTTGATGCTAGTGGATTCATCAGTGAATCCACTATCTAGTGGCATGTCGTTTTCACATTTTTTATTTCATGTTATATTCTTAAATTATTTTATTTTAAAACTTATACTTGAATTATTTTTCCCATAATTCCAAAAGTGCTTGGAGAAAAATCCACAACATAAAAACTACAAAGCCAAACAATTATAAAAAAAAATATGTGGGATCCTTGTGGGTGTTTCCTCTTCAAAAGGGTATTTTTAGTTTTTCGGTTTATGGAAATGGTAGGAAAAAAGTTGATAGGAACAGAAAGGCGTATAAAATGTGATTCAAATATTAATTGGTCAACTTCAAAAAATAACAAAAAAGGAGAAAGTGGGATCTACTACATTCTTTGTAGATCATGCTCTTATATTTTGTTTTTGAAAATTATACATTCAACATTGAATTGGTTGACGGGAACAAAAGTCACTTGTTAACTTTTCTAGAAATTTGCAAGGACAAACAATTAAATAAATGCAAATTTGGCACACTAAATGATATTAATATTTTTCAAAATAAATATTGTTAGAAAAACAATGCAATTTCCTAAAATTTGTTTTTTTGCTACACATCAAAATAAATAAGGCATATATGGGTTGAGAGGCCTTTAATTTAAAATATATGTAAAATGTAAAATTTTCATCACCACATTTCACTAAAAAGTGTTACCCGTCTTCATGGATTCACCCTTCCTTCAATGATTATTGTTATCGCTAATGTTATCATTACCATTACAAGAATTTACATTGCACAAGATGATATATGCACATGTGTTTTTACATATGTGATATTCATCAGTGCTTTCATTATATAAACCACAAACTGAGGATTTATAATATATAATATGCACCAATGCATTATATATATATATATGTATAATGCATTGGTGCATAATATATATATTATAAATATCGATGCATATCAAATTGTGGTGCACTAGTGCATACTATTGATAGAATTGCCGTGGTGCTTCATAACTAAAATACGCATCGAGGCTTCAAAAATATGTCGTACACATTGGTGCTTAGTATATATATTTTGAAGCTCCAATATGTATCAGTCCATAGCACATTGGTGTGTATTAGATATAATATGCACCTTATCGGTATTAATGCACCAAGGAAAAAACCTTTGCTAGAACCTCTACTTGGCCATGATTTTTAGTTATAGAGATTCAAATTCGTTAAAACATCCACTACCAATTGCAAAGGTTTTAGAAAAACAAATTTGATTATTTTGTCTGATCTTGTAACACTAAAAACCTTCGCTAGAATTTGTTTCTCTTTTAGTTCTAGTTTTATGACTCACACTCATCCCTTCATCGTCAATACATGGAGGCAGAAGAAAATGAGTTTTATCATCCATACTTCAAATATAGGGTTATCAGAGCTTCAAATTGAATGAAAACCATGAGTCCAACACACATTTTTGTAGTGGTGTGCATGTGATCCATCTACCTTGACCACCTCCCAAAAAAATCTCTAAATGTGTATTTTCCTTGTTGATTATACTCTCACTCTCATTCCCTTTACCATTATAGAGATACATCTTTTGACTATAGATTTTTCATATCAAATAGTGGAATTTGTAGATAACTTCAACTCCTCCCTTTGTAGGGTTGTTTTGACACACTCTCCAACTCCATAATGCTCTCCTTTCCTATGGATTGTCTCAAAACAGTGCCACATATGTGGCAACTTGTATTTTTTGTGCAATGAACATCACCATTAAAATATGTAGGAATTTTTCAACTAGCATATGCAACCATCGAACCAAATCCAATTTCACTCCATCTATATATATTTCTCTTTCAACTAATCATAGAATAACCAGAACCAATGGGGTACATAATGTAAGTCATGGCACCTATCATCACTTACATAGATGTGATACTTCTTCAATATTACTCATTTGTCTTTGCTAATATAGGGACCATGCCTATATGTGATATGGACCATTAAGAAAACTTGCTTTAAATGATAATATTGACTATGAATCTCATTTTAAGGCTGGAAGGTGTCGTTCTTGATAAAACAAACCATTGAAAGTATGTGCCGACAAGAAAGGTATATTTGCAAATTATATACCATTCATCTTGTCATCAAGGTTCCATCAAGCCACATGGGCATGTTGAACATATTGTTGGGTCTTTTCCAAGAATTCTTGGATTAAAGCATAGACTCATACCTAGTTTCACAAAGAATTATTGGCATAAGTTAACTGTAACATTAATTTACAAGATCAAATTTCTGAGTGAGAAAATGTTACTCAAATGGGACATCACCAATTGTACATTTTTTCTTTATTTCCCATTGTCTATTTGATAGTAACACATTTGAAGCTCTGCATTTAAACCACCATACTCCCAAAATTCATGCTCTTTGCTCTCAATAATGCATTAGCTCGATAATTTCATTGCACCACACTCGAGGCATGTCTCATCTATGCGAGTTTTTGCATAATATATTTGTCCCTCTAGCCTATTATACATGATGCTATGAATAAAGCCTCTTGATGAAGTTGGTAGTGTTGTCACAAAGCATTCTTACACATGGTTAGAATGCAAAAAATGATGAATGTATACATATGTGTCATAATAAAAACTAAATTATGCATGTTATCTACAACAACACGTGTTACAGAGTGTGTTTATTATAACATACCAAGGCTTTCATTTCTCAAATGATCTTTCTCCCAAGTTCAATACTTTGTGCTTGTTATTGAATTTCTAATATATTTATGTTTGTGTTATGTCATGAAAGCATTTAATGTGGGGTTTACAATCCCTAGAACCCATTCTCACTTTTAGTAATTCCTTTTGGTTGGAAGAAGGGCTGGTGTTATGATGCCAAAATTTATGCACCACTCCCTTCATTTCTTCAATTAACTTCATGTTGGAATGAGGTAGGCTACCAATGAAGGCCCAAAAGTTTGTTTGCTTGGTTGTTTCAAGATGTTCTCTTCTAATAGAACACTTTAAAAGGGTTTTCACAATCACTTTAATGTGCTTAGATGTTGGTTGTGTTGTTTATGATTTCTTGTGCTCTTGTTTATTATTGATTGTGATAATACATGTCAACCTACATTACAATATTTCAAATGAGTTTTCTTCCTAGTTATATTAAAAGAATCTACCAAATTTATGACGATATGATTACCTAGCTTTGAATTATTTATAATCCTTACAACTACTAGTAATAATCAAACCATCCACATAAAGGATGACCAACAAAATTTTACCATTCTCAATATTTACACAAATACTATGATTGGATTCACATCGTTTGATACCATGTACAAGGTGATTGTTTCATACAATATGGAAATTTCTTCAATCTACAAACTAATGTCCCATCCTACATAAATCTAGGTGTTTGATCCATATAAATTTCTTCTTTCATATATTGATGCAAGAAAGAACTTTTACATCCATTTGATGTACTTCATAGTCAAAATTAGCAAAACATTATTGTACTCTCCCTACTGTTGGAAAATATTTAACAGATAGTGAATGCTTGTCATTGTTGGCAAGTACGACAATGAAGATGGCATGAGTAGAGAAAGTAATAGATGGGCATTATGAGAAGACGTTGCAAAGAAGATTCAAGATTCGAATAATCTCAGAAGAGATAGTGCAGAGGATTGTTGGTAGATCATCGATGGCAAGATCAAAGCAAGCGGAACAAAGTAAGCTCAGGAGGATAAGCATTTATGATCGTTGGATCCCATTCACAATTCCCGATGACCGTCAGATCAAGTGTTGATCAGGACTGTTGATCCCACGCCATTTCGGAGTTTCGCGACTCACGACTTGGAGAGGCAAGAAACATAACCTTCGAAAGCACGATATGCGAAATCGCGATTTAATTGCAGTCGTCAGATCAAGGTGTGGTCTGGACCGTCGATCCACCTCCATTTTGGAGTTTTGCGAATCGCGACTTGAAGAGGCAAGAAATATGACCATTGAAATCGCAATATGCGAAATCGCGATTTAATCGCAGCCGTCAGATCAAGGTGTGATCTAGACCGTTGACTCCATTTCGTAGTTTCGCGACTCATGACTTGGAGAGGCAAGAAATATGACCATTGAAATCGCGATATGCGAAATCACGATTTAATCGCAGCCGTTAGATCAAGGTGTGATCTAGACCATCGACTCCATTTCGGAGTTTCGCAACTCGTGACTTGGAGAGGCAAGAAATATGGCCATTGAAATCGCGATTTAATTACAACCGTAGATTCATCGAGATCATGGACCATTGATTTAAGCTTCATTTCAGAGTTTCGCCTATTGCAACTTGGAGTGACAAGGACCTCCATCGAAGGAATCGCGAGATGCAAATTCACGATGAGATCTGGATCGTAGATTCATCGAGATCGTGGATCGTTGATCTTAGCTCCATCTCGGGGTTTCGGGGATCGTGACTTGGAGAGTCAAGATGCCTCATCTCCAGACTCAGGAAAATACGAATTCACGAAAAGCACTTTTTGCATAAGTGTTTGGTCATGCCCATGGTCATATAGAGGAAGGAGCTAGCATAGAAAAGATCTGTATCAAATCTTCGGAGATCGCGACATGAAGTGTCGAGACACTTGGCCACAGGATTGCCGAAACCCAATTTAAAGGCAAGGTTAATAAAATTCATCCAACGGTGCAGATAAACTTGAATATGATTGGAGGGCTACTGTTCTCTCCCACAGTTAATTCATCAGTTACGAATCAGTTAGCAAAATTGATCCATGTTTCCTGATCGGTTGGCATTTCAGTTGCTTAGACAGTTTTCTTTTGCCGAAGAAGATGTGAAGTGTAATAGCTGCGGGCGTGGTGCATAAAAGAAGAAGAGACAGATTGTGCGGGGTTGGTTTTGTTCTGGACGAAAAATGAATTACCCTGTAAGAAAGAGAAAATAATAGGGTGCATAGTGTGAGACTGAAAATATACGCAGTGTGAGACTGAGGATGCACAATGTGAGACTGAGAATATGCGCAATGTGAAATAAAACTCAGAGAAGAGTAACTGATGAGGAAAAGACTTGAAGCAGAGCATAATGATAGAACAAGTTGAAGCAGAGCATAATGATAGAACAAGATGAAGCAGAGCAGAATGACAGAACAAATTAAATTAGAGAAGATTTGCAGAACGGACAAAGGAAGAGAAGAATTGCAGAACAGTTAGAAGAAGACCAGATCTACATAATAGAGAAGAAGTGGTAAGAATCGATTTATCTGTGTAGTTGGTTGTTTAATTATTCATGCATATTCTAGGGTGGTTGGGAGGTGCTAGGGAGGATTGTTGTCCTCAGAGGTTCAAGTGGGAGCTTGAACACAGGGAGTTGTAGCTTCCATCTGGTTGCAGCCAGAGAAACTAGGGTGGCAGGGTGGTGCAAGGGAGAACAAGTGTTCTCTATTATACAGGTTGGAGGCTGTGTAACTGGAAGTTGGTGCTTCCATCCAGTTGGTACTGGAACATTAGGGGAGTTGGTGCTTCCTTCTAGTGGGTGCTAGAGAAACAAGAGAGTCGATGCTCTCAAACAAGTTGCATCTTGTAAAACAGAGGTAGCAGCCTCACATTGAGTTGGTGTTGAATTATAGATGATGTACAGAACTTAAAAGACAACCTATCATTTCGAAGAAGAAGAGGTTTTCTCCCTTTATGGGTTTCCTCGTGAAAATCTGTCTCTGTGTATACCTTATGTGTGACTGATGCTCTTTACTTTTACTGTCCATATGCTATATAATGTTGATGATCACTTGAAGAAAGATTAAAAATGTTTTAATAGAATTAAAATTGTTTAAGCACAATAACAACTAATTCACCCCCCCCTCTCTGTTGTCTTAGTAATTTCAACACCTACCCACTACATCTATATCCCAGTTAAAATCCATAAAATCGTGAAATATTAATTCACCATCTCCTACACACCTCAAACCGTGATGCATCGTGCCCTTCAACTATTAGAGCACATTCTTTGCAACAACCCAACGAATCTACTTCGACTCAACCATGCATTTGCTAAAAAACAAATATCAAGTCTAGTATTCACCATATACATAAGGTAACCAATCAACTACTTATAAATAGATGGATCTACCGAATCCAAATTTGAATCTATTGATAACTTCATATTTGATATCATAGAAGTAGCCATGGACTTACAACCGATCATCTTAAATCTCTTCAAAATCTCGAAGACCTCAAAATCTGGAAGACCTCACTTGAACTTTTCCAAACCTCTAAGCCCAATAAAAAGTGCACAAGGTTAATGTTCTTCATATCGAACTCACATGCCAACATTGTCTTGCACCATATTATGAGCTTCATGGTACTACTTGTAAGTATAAGACCACTTACAATAAAACAACCATGTCATATCTATCAAATAAATAATAAATATTGGGATATGTAGCAATTTTAGTAAATCTCAAACCTAACATGTGTTTATGTACTCAACACTTGGTGCTTGCTTTAGCAAAGGGAATTCTTTTATATATATATATATATATATATATATATATATATATATATATATAATTTTATTTTATATTTTAAATATTAAGTACAATTTTCATAAAAATGTATATATCTTATATGTACTCTTCCATTTTTAACTTTCAGGAAATCACAAGGAATCAGGAAAACTAATTTATTTCTTAAAAGAATTTCTATTTAAATTTTTTATATATATTTAATAAAATAGACTGATGATATTGATTATTCATACTGTATGGAAAATTGTAGTCTAATATTATAATCTAATTTTTATATATCAAAGAATAATGCAGTTGAATCGTTTCACACTGTGCTCTTTGAAATTTATCTTTGTGCAGTGATTTCTTTCAAAACAACTTAAGTGGACAAATACCAGAATTTCTGGCTAATTTGACGAACTTGAGAGAACTGTGAGTAGATTTTGTCTTAGGTAGATATCTTACTTGTTTTGTAAGACTATACTTCTTAAAATAATATTACATTTTTCAGTAGGACTTGAACATATAAACTTATGTATTCTCATGATAAGGCGCTTATATTGAGAGATGCATTCCAGGAATTTGGAGAACAATAATCTAACTTATGTATCTCTGATTTTGTGTGTTTCTTTACATAAGAACAACGATCATTGTAATGGTCTACATATTTTGTCAATGATTTTGATATTTTTGTAAAATCATCTTACTCTTGTTCTTGCAGGGAGAATTCCATTCAATGAACCGACAAGGGGCCACGACTTAGTATCACCCCAATGCAGAAAATTTAGTTATAAGGAGATCAAGGAAATAACTGGTGGCTTTGGAAGTGAAATTGGCAGAGGAGGATTCGGGCCTGTATTCTATGGCCGTCTGCAAAATGGACTGGAGGTGGCCGTCAAAGTACTGTCAGAAACATCGAAACAAGGATACAGGGAATTCTCAACAGAGGTATATATGATTTCTTAATAGATCAGGCTGCATGTTTTTCTATATAAACAACAAAATTTTATACTACGCAAGTACTCGGGCATTTTTTTTAAGAAAGATATGTGGAAAAGGTCACTGTGACTTACTGAAAAAAAAATGGGTATAATAGAGGTTTCTCTGCAATATTAATATGTAAAGGTTTAATGCAAGATGCTTATATATATATATATATATATATATATATATATATATATATAAGCATCTTGCATTAAACCTTTACATATTAATATTGTAAATGAAAGGCTTTGACCTTCGCTAAGGAAGGTTACAACGGAGCGAACCCTTCGAGTGAAATGCTAAGCAGTGGGGTCTTTATCTGGCTGGAAGGCACCTTATCTGAGCAGGCCCGAATTCTCATCGGATGCTCTTAGTTATTCAGTGAGAGAAATACGTCTAGATCTCTATATACGAGGCAGTCTTTCGATTTTATAGTTCATATCGTATGTAATGAGAAGCGTAATTAACAGAGAGACCGGCCCATCTGCCGAAAGTGCACCACAAAAATCTTGTGTCCTTTGTGGGATATTGTTGTGAAGGAAAAAACCAAATATTGATTTACCAGTATATGTCGAAGGGAAACTTGGGGGAAGTTCTCCATGGTATGGTGCAAATCGTGGGTCATCCTGTCTTGTCTTGTGTTTAATCGAGTAAAACAATCTCAAAACTACTATATATTTGTTTGTTTTAACTATGCTTTTCTTGCTGTACAGGACCAAATGCTTTAGAGCTGTTACCTGACTGGGAAACAAGGCTTGACATTGCATTGAATGCAGCTCAAGGTGAGCGTCTTTCCTTCTTGAAAAAACCATGAATTAGACTGTATATATATGTATATCAGTTGGCTGATGTGAATGATTGTATAAAAATAACAATCAGGACTGGAGTACTTGCATAATGGCTGCAAACCTCTCATAATTCACAGAGATATCAAAATTACTAATATTCTTTTAAGCGAGTGGATCGAAGCAAATCTATCTGACTTGTTGTTAATTTCTACCTAACCCGAAGCTTCCACCAACTTCGAGAGCTCCACCGACATTTACCGATGGTTCCAGATATTTCTCTTTGAGAATTCTCCGAATTCTCCAGAGTCTTCCAAAAACTCTATAAATAGAAAGAAAATGTAATCATGTTGATATCAAGCAATAAAATTTCTTTTGTGAGTTATTTGTCTGTGTTATTGGTATTAGAGCTTGGATCTGGGTCTCACTCCATCACGGGAGGACCCAGGATCCTGAGAGGAGAGTCGCCCAACCAACATGAGAAGGGCCAAGAGGTCTCTCATAATTTTTTGAGGTTGAGAGCCCAGATCGAGAGCAGTAGCTGGGAGAGGACCTGCGGAGCCAGATAAGAGGCCCCAGAGTAAGTGGAGGTTGCGCTTGTCGGAATAGTTGAAGGAGCCGCCCCCGTTTCCGTTCTCAATGAGAGTTGGACGCTGAGTTAGCAACATGAGCGTGAGTGTTGTGCATAGTTGGAGAGAAGAGGAAGCCGCAGCTTCCAGGAAAGATGTAAGAGCAAGGTAAGTCGTGAGGGCAGAGAGCTTTCTCGCAATTCCATGGAAAATATGGATGAGCGAAAGAAAGGTCGGGTCTCACACACGGATTTGGGACGGTAGCAAATTTAGCCGAAGTGGAATTCGCCAGAATGCATATGATGTTTGGAGGCAGAGACAACCAAGGCTTATGCACTAGTTAGTGAACTGGAGAGACAGCTGGAAAAGCTTGAAGAGGTGCATGTAAACACATGTAAGAGAATGTTCCGATTGTGTCAATGTCCAAGATAATCAAGGTGTGATTGTTTTAGATCCTTACTCTAAAAACTTTTGTAAGTGTTGACTAAAAGGGCATACAAAGGTTTTGGTCACATTTATAAAGATGGTCATACTAGTGTAGGTAAAAAGTCTTTTCGATTTGTAAAAGGGTCATTTAGTATATAGAAAAGTGTTTGAAATGGTCATGTGGGGTTGAGGCTTAGAAAAAAAATTGAGTTAGGTCAAGGTCAAGTGAGTGAGTCTTTGAATGAGTTTAAAAGCTTTGTGATAAAAGATTTGTGAAAAGGAGTCTTGAAATGTAAAGTCAAAGTCATCTCAAGAAGAGTCAAAATGAGTGATAGCTAAAGTTAAAGTCATTAATCTCAAGAAGAATGCTAAAGTTAAAGTGAGAGTCTCTTAAGCTAGTCAAAAGTTGAGTCCAAATCAAATGTTAAGTGATGTAAAAACATGGCAAGTGGTGCGTCAATTAAGTTTGCCAATCCATTGTCATAGGTTGTCTTGTTGGATCTTGATCAACTCCAACAAGAAACATATCCATATTGAAAAGAAAAACAAGATGCAAGAAGCAGTGATGCACAAGACAAAGGGTGATAGAAGACAAAAAAAATGGATGGTGAAAGACAAGGAAGAAAGACTCTAGTTGGAAGAAGTAAAGAACAAAAAAGACTCCCAATGAAGTTATGTAATGCTTGATGAGATGTTATTTGGGCATATGGTCAAAAATGGGCTTATTAGGTAGATGCAAAGTGTGCATATGTAATGGGTTTATAATTTGTTAGGCATTTAGTAAAGATTGTGGACTTTTTGTACCTGAGATGAAATGATGCATATATGATGTAAGGGGTGCATGATCGGTAGTACCCGACACCCTAGAGGTTTTGGTCCAAAGTTGTAAAGCTTAGCCATAGGCAAGGCAAGCTATATTCTCCAAGTGTTTAGTAAGCCCTATTGAAAAAGGCCTACATGGATTAGAGTGATCATGAAGTATCCCTCTTAGGCATAAAGAGTGGATGTGGCATCAAGCTCTGGAATTAACCACTAGATAGGTATGAGGGTGGTAAGGTGTACTCATATCTAAGTTTGATGGTGATCGGAGAAGTTAGATCTTCGATTAAGGGGAGGAATGTGAGATTAAGTAATCTCAGAGTGTGAGTTGATTGGGACCAAGTTATGACTAAAGGAGTCTAATGTATTGATGAACCATGTACGTGAAAAGGATACCTAGAGAACTAGCGAGTACAGCGGATGGTACCCATGTATCTCAGTAAGATGGATCTCTTTTTATATGGACATCAATGATTAATTGTTTGTAGGTGCAAAAGGAAGATGCAAAAGTTCGAGTATTAATCAATGTTATGCAGGTACAAAGAAGAAGCAAAAAATATTTGAGGATGAAACTTAAGTGCGTGTTGTATAAATAAAAAATTGAATGAAGCCCAACTATATAAAGATAGAAACTGAAGATGATGACATGACTCAGATAAGACCTAACCAAGACATGTATTCATTAAGGAGGAGACATTGCAGATCAAAGGAGCAACTTGCAAAGGCTTTAGCACAAGACCAATTTGAATATTTGAGAGAAGCATTGGGCATTATAAATATTGATGTTAGTAGTAGAAATTAGGGGGGAGTGTTGGAAAAAGTTAATTTCTACCAAACCCGAAGCTTCCACCAACTTCAAGAGAGCTCCACTCACATCCACCGATGGTTCCAGATATTTCCCTCCGAGAACTCTCGGGATTCTCCAAAGTCTTCCAAAAACTCTATAAATACAAAGAAAATGTAATCGTGTTGAGATCAAGCAATAGAATTTATTTTGTGGGTTCTTTGTCTGTGTTCTGCTTCTGACCCCTTCATGACTTTGGGCTGTCTAGGCTTGGGCCGTCCAATGAAGCAACCTATGTCTCCACCGATGTGAAGGGCACATTCGGCTACATTGATCCTGAGTATTAAACATTTCCCGTTCAATTCTCCTCCTCTACTGGCTTGGTGCACTATAATAATTAGTATTGATTCACTCGATTTATATAAAAATGAGAATCAGAATAGAAAATGGATTCCTTGATATTCACAGGGCAGCTCTTTTGAACAGATATGCCACTATGCACAATTTGACAGAGAAAAGTGATGTGTATAGCTTTGGAGTTGTGATTTTTGAGATAATATCTGGGAGACAACCAGTGGATACAAATGTCTCTGACGAAAACAGTCATATCGTCTTCTGGGTAAGGACTTCCTTGATGCAACGATATTTGTATTTATGGGTATGAAAATATTGGAACATTAGAATTCTAATAGTGTTATGGATTCCGACTCTGTTTCCAGGGAAGATCGATGATTCGGAGAGGAAATATTGAAAGCATTTTAGATAAAAGGGTAGTGAACAAGGCCAATATGAGCGCACTGTCGAAAGTTGCAGAGTTGGCGATGCTGTGCACAGCAAGTCAATCGAGCGAAAGACCCACAATGACTGAAGTTGTAAGTGAATTGAAAGAAATCATTTTATTGATGAATGCAACCGATTCAGTGGATCGCAAATTAGTCCATTATCCAACCTTTTCTGCCGCTGCAGTGTCAACATCAACCACAATACCATCTGCAAGATAGATTTATTTTCAAACGTATATCAGCTACCTTCATTCGGTTTCTGTGGTGACAAGATATTCGATTTTTCTCATGAGATTCTAAGGTTCGTGAGAGTCCCGAAACAACCACAAACTAAGACAGTAATAAGTGCTAAGATTATTTTAATTTTAATTTTAATGATTTAGTGATTTGAACCTAAAGAAATTATCCACAACTATTCCATTCGATTATCCACAACAATTTATAGATCAATGACAAAGACTGAAGTCTCTATGAAAATTGGATTCATTTTAGAGGATTCTTCTATCACAATTTCATTGAATTACAGGAAAATGCACAATGTCTTAATGCCTGTTGGAAACTCGTTAAAATCTAGTGAAACCAACCAAATTAATTTTAATTGAAAATTTACAAGGAGGAGGTATGAAATTACTATTCATTGGTGATGGGATGATAGTGGTGTTTCAATTGTTATCATCCCATTTTTTATCATTCGTTTAGATATCAACCAAATCAACATCATGTATGCAATAGAACTTGGGGGAACATATATGATGGACCAGAACTAAAACGGAACAAGAATTACTCACTTATAAAGACTTGGTTCGTTGTCCATTGTCTCAAGGGAAGTGGTTTTGTTAATGGAGATCAAAAGAAAATATATTACAAGATAGAACAAACTCATTAGTTCAACATCCATTTTCCATTTTATTCTCCTATGTTCAAATGTAGTTGAATGAAGAATGAGAAATAAAATCATTTTTGGGATTTCAAGCGAGTGAAGAATGAGAAATAAAATATTTTTAGGATTTCAAGCATGATATTTTTCTTATAGACATTTAAAAATTTTAGGATGACACAACCACATCATTAATAGCATCATGATTTGAGACATCAATAACTTCATAAATTGATGTTGGGTGAGTTTTCGATATTTTGGGTGATTGAGGGGGTTAGCTTTTTTAAGTTCATATTATGTTAGTGATTTATTGCCTCAATGGAAATATAGTTGGAAAGAGTCGTAATGTATTAAATGGATTAGTTTGTTGATTTGGAAATATAGTTGGTAAGAGTCATAATGTATTAAATGGATTAGTTTGTTGATTAGCATGGTAGTAGTAATTGTGTGAAGGGTCATGGGGTTAAGGGTTATAGTGTATTAAAACGGTTATTTTGTTCAAGTTCTTAGAGTGATATTGGGTAGTTACTTCATGGATCATGTGGGTAAAGGATTATAATGCATTAAGTGGGTTAGCATGTTGATGGTAATTTTAAAGGGTGATTGGATAAAAAATGTTAAGGGTTAAGGGTCATAATGTATTGAGGGAGTTAGTGAGTTAGTTCATCGTGACTACGCATCATAAGTGCTAAGATTAATAGTTTTTTGAGAGGGTTAGTGTGTTCAAGGTCATAGAGTGTTAAAGGGAGTGATCGTTTTACGGGTCGGGTCATTGACTACTAATAGTGGTTAACAATCATCATGTATTAAGGGGGTTAGTATCTTCAGGTTCATAGAGTGTTGTTGAGTGCTTTCATTAATGGTCATAAGGGTCATAATGTACTTACGGATATTAGTGTGTGCAATATCATAGAGTGTTATGAGGTAGCTTCTTCAATGGTCATAACGGTTTAGGGTCATAGTGTGATCGACGTGGATTCTAACAACCATCCACCTATTCCACTGACTCGTGATGGTTCCAAATCTTGGCAGTTTTACTAAATCTTTTCACATCTAAACTCCTAACACATTTTTTAGGAATTTCCCTTATGCTTTTAGCAGTTGATGTAGACCACATAATCATTGATTACATGGTTTGACAAACACATAAATCATGGATTAATCTTTGTAATATCAAGAAATTCCCTAAGTGGAATTTGTATGCAAAATTTTCAGCCCTAAGAAGTTTATGTATGAACTAGCATAGACTTGAGGCTCACATTCCTTTTTCCCACACATTTCCTAAGGTTAGTGTTTTGGATATTTATGTTATTTTCTTTTTATGGAATCATACTTTAGGTTAAAAGGTAGTTTTTTCCTCTTGTAATATCTTCTTATGAATGAACATAGCCGACACATCTCTCTTTAGAGATAAGCTTACACCATTCTAGCTAGTTTTTATGACTTTCTATTTCACAATCTTTTCCTATTTCATTCATTAACAAAATTTGTTTTACACTGTATTACTCTGCTCTCTAAAACATCTCTATGTGTGTTTCCATTTATATTTCTTCCTTCATTTCATTCTCTATATAATCTATATCAATGGTATTAAAACAATCTCCTTTTTGCTTCTCCATGCATGCCCTCGAGAGTGGAAGACCACTCTCACCAGCTTAAGTAGCCTCCCATAGTGGAAGAAAAGAGAGATGACGAAGTAGGGGATCCTATCAAGTTTTTCTCAAAAAATCCCTCACATGATAGAGGAATGAGATGATGGATAATTTCACCTATATCCTTTGATGACTACAAATTGTAGCAGAGACACCTTCCACAAGGAACCATTTTGGAGATGCTACACCCTTCAAGGTACAATTTAACTTCATCATTCCTTTATTTGAAGGTGGATACATGTGTGCAAATGCTTTGGAAAAATTTTAAAATCTATTAGAGGGGTATTAATCTACTAACAAAATTTCAACAATAGGAATATCACCTTTCCACTCTTTAAGAATCATCCTCATGTCAAATATTCGTGGGGAAATTTATGGGAGAGACATGGTGATGAGTCTACAACATTTACGATAAAACATAATTGGGAAAATTTTGTTGATTCCCTCAAGGAGGAAATCTACCCTATTGGAGGGTATGATGACCCTTACATAACTTGGACAACTTTACACCAAGAGAGACATTAGATAGTGCCAGAGTACACCAATACCGTCCATATTGTGTGCTCAAAGTTGGGTATAAAAAAAATTCAATTACCACTTTCTCTAAACTACTACATTGAACACAAGTACATTCAAAAAAATATGGAGTACATGGACATCTCCTCGTTGGGATACACTTATTAATATGTTGTCAAAATTGAGAACAACATTAAGTAGAATAGTAAGAAGGAATTTGGGTCTACAAATATATCATAGTAGAAACATCGTAAAGGAAACCATAATACAAAAAACATAGGACAAAACAAGGACAACCAACCTCAGGGAAACTAGTCTAAGTGATCTAGATTGGATGATATTACAATTTTTCATCTATCTTGGTACGTTTTGGGTAGAAAAAATTGGAGGAATCAACTTGCAAGGCCATTTTAGTGGTACATCCCAGTTTGGAAAATTGAGGTCTAGAACCTTCCAGAGCCATTTTGAGGAAAATTAAACAACGTTTTTTGGTGGTTGTAGTGTCTAGAACTTGTGCACACACCCTCGATGATGTTCTACGCTGAGAAATTTCCAACGGTGCATAAAATGCCTCAATCAGAGCTTGCATGCAAAATTTATGAATCCCACAAGTTGACATACCTTGTTGATCACCATGGTACGAGTGGATGCCACTTCATCTTCCCATTACTCACACATATGGGGATAGCCACATGTGGACCTTCAAGAAGATTCTAGAAGGCCCAAACCTGATCACTAATTTGTTGGAAAGTTGGTTGTCATTGATGGAAACATATGTGATGGGTGTATTTGGAGAAGTCTCTGAAGTGGTCCCCTTATGGTGTAGCTCTAAGCATGGCCCTCATGGCAAGACACTTTGAATAAGTATAGTATATACAAGAAACCCATAGGTGTGGTCATGAAGAACAAATTTATTTGAGGAATAAGGACATGAAGGACAATGTAAATGCGTATAACACACTCATTTATGGATATTCCTCATCATTCTATTTTCAATGGTCGATGGAACGCCACATAGTTCCTCATGGTTGAAGATTTATGAGGTCATGCAATTGGAAGCCCTAAATATGGGTTAAGAAGCCCCTAATTGGTTGAAATATGGGTTAAGAAGCCTCTAATTGGTTGCAAGTCATTAATGGAAGGGTACAATACTTGTAACAAGAAATTTCAAGAATCCCTAAAGTTAAGGAAAGAGGTTCCCTAAGAAAAGTGTATATACACCTCAATAAGTCACTCATAAGTATATTCACACACAAATTCTATTGAATATATTCTATGTGAGTAAGTGATTCTTATACGAGGTAACTAAGGAGATTTGAGGTGAATTTAAGAGGAAAGACGAAGTGAAGAAGGGAGAAATTTCAAGGGAGAATGAAGTCTTGTGATGATGTGTTCTAAGGTATGTTATTTAAAGGTCATCTTACCATTTTAACTATAAAGTTTTTTATAGAATGATTCAGATAGTGAAAATTGGAGGAGGTTGAGAAGACATGTCAAGGTACCTGTGGTAAAAAATTTAGCTTCTGGGTCGTTTTAGTTTTGGAGATACACTTTGTGGAAGATAGGGTTTTGGACTAGTCCTGAAAATATTCTTAAACAAATGTTCCAGGTAAAATAGTCATAACTTCTTCATAGAGGATCCAAGTTATATGAGACAAATTTTAGTGGAGATATAACAATCTTCAATACCTTTTTTTTCTAGTTTTATAATAAGATGTCAAATATTGAGCATGTGGCATGCTGTACAAGTTCGCTATATAGAATATGATAAAATTCAAGAAGGTTTTCCATTTTCTCTATAGCGTATGTTCTAAGAAGTTTCAGACCTTGAAATTTTGAGGAGATGGAAGAAAATTCACATAGTATACGTGGTTAAACTTTCTGACCTTTATTCATTACAGGTACAAATTTATACTTGTTGAAAATTAGGGTTTGTGACAAATCCAAAACTGAGGTAAAGTTTGATGAAGATGCTATTCTCTTTTTGTTGAGGCCGAGGAAGAGATATATGTCTCTAATCTTGTGTATTAGGTCTGCTATAGGATTATAGGTATGCTTTACATGTGTTATTGAGGTTTATGTTTATGGTACATGCTTGAGACATGTCTTGATGATGATGGTACGTGATATGGTACACCTTTGTGATGATATGATACAATGTTAGAAGTATATCTTGGTATTTGGTTTGGTGTATGTCATGGTGATGTTATCACATGCTTGGGGCACATCCTATGGTACTTGGTTGAGGCACCTCATTGATGATATCTTATGGTACATGGTGTATAGCATGATTAAGACATATCATGAGTGATATGGTATATTCTTGAGGCACATCTCATGGTACATGTTTTATGGATGTTGGCACATGCATGAGGCACATGGTTTGAGGTTTTGATACATGGTTGATGCATGATATGGCACAAGTGTTGATACATGGTATGGTATAGGTTTCGGTGCATGGTTGATGCATGTTATGGTACAGGTTCCGATGCATGGTTAATGTATGGTATGGTACAGGTTTTGGTGCATGATTGATGCATGGTATGGTACATATTTTGGTACATGGCATGTTAGAGGTTCTGGTACATGGTTGATGTACATGGTATGGTGATGGTTTTGGTATCCCTGTGAGTCGATATGATTGATGATAATATATCAGTGACAACGACATGGATAGGTTGGATGATTGGTTGATCATTAGTGACAGGTTGATGTGACAGTGGTAGTCACAGGTTGATGTGATAGTGACAGTGATAGGTTGGTTGATGTGACAGTGACAGTGACAGGTTGGTTGATGTATTGGTGGCATTGGCAGTGACAATATCAATGGTAGTGACAGTGAGTCTACACTTATATTTCAGGGAGGCAGGATGAGGCAAGGAAAGGGGGTTGTATCCTCCTTTCGTTTGGTGCCGAAGAAATTAGGGAGTTAGTGCTTCCTTCAATTTGTTTCCCATAAAACAAGGGGTTGTAGCCTCCTTCCGGTTGGTGCCAGATAACTTAGAGAGTTAATGCTTCCTTTAGGTTGGTGTCTGTAAATCAGGGGGTTGGTTCCTCTTTCTAGTTGATGCTGGAGAATTTGGAATTTGGTGCTTCCTATGAATGTAATCTTTTATATATAAGAAAACATTCCATGGTTTTCTCCCATTTGGGTTTCCACGTAAATTCTGGTGTATTGTGTATCTGATGTGATATTTTTGAATGGTACTAATTTTGGTTATATGTTCATGATATATTGAATGCAATCATAAATGATATATTGTTGATAAAGTTGAAGATTATATATTGTGATTGAAAGTGGTAAAAAATGGTCATACTGATTCACCCCCCCTCTCAATATTCTAACAATGAGTATCAGTGTAGGTCCTTCAAAAAATCAGTTTAACCACTGGAAGGTAGATCAATGGATGGCATGGCTAATGGATACAAATCTAATGGAATACTGTGGTTTCATGGTTAGATTGGTCTAAAGTATGATATGTGAAACAATAAAATGAAAACATTTTTACAAGAACAAGGGTATGATGTTTGGTAATCAGTTGTTATAGGCTACACCAGTCCAACCAAACCAAATAATGCAACCAAGAAGGAATTCAAAAGAAACAACAAAATGACAATGGATTTCATCTTGGAAGGATTATATGATTCAATAAAAGATAAAGTGGAACAATGTTCATCAACCAAAGAACTTTGGGATAAGCGACATAATCTATACTTTACAGAATCCCATCCTACCGCAAAGCCAGAACATGCCAATCAGAATAAAGAAGATGAAGAAGATGTTGAGTTAGTATGGGAAGAAATAAATTCATCAGATCAGTCATATTCATAAGAAGAAGAATATTATGAGAGACAAATACTCATTGTTTTAGAGAATATGGTCAAATAAAGAGAGAAAAACAAGTCACTCAAGGAAGAATTGATCAAGATAAAAAGGGAGTCTCAAAATCCCAGCTCTGAATAAGACCAACAGATGATTACAAACCTAAAAGTTCAAGTAGAAGAAGCCAGAAGGATTGATGAAGCTACAAAAGTTGGTTGGAAGAAAATACATTTTTGGAAGCATAAATAGTAGCACAAAGAAAGGAAGAAGAGAATAGAGAAGAGATTTTGACTAGCCATATCAAGGAAATATCTGAGGACTTAAATAAGCTTGAAGAAGAATTCATTCAACAAGAAAGAAGACTTGAAGAAGAATTTTTCTCCTTGAAGACCCAACTTGAAGAAGCAAAGATAAAGGAAGAAGTCATGAAGATCCAGATAATGAAGAAAGAAGAAGAATGTGAGAAGTTTGAAGAATAAGTTATTACATTAAGAGTTAAAGTGGTCAATCTTAGCAATAACACTGAAGAGAGAGAAAGCTCCACATCATTAGTGAATAAAGCTGAAGAGAAATGTTACAAGTTACTAGAAAGAAAGAATGAAGAGAAGAATAAGAGTTATGCATAATTCTTCAAAGGCCCTACTGAGAAGGAAGAATGTGATCCCTCAAAGAAGAACATTCCATAAATAAATAAAACTCAAGAAGAAGATTATGAAAGAGACATATATCAAAGAAGACCCTCCACTTTTAGGTATTAAAGAAGCTTAAATCACTATGAAGGAAACAATAGAAGAGAAGATTGTGATTAACAAAGACATGAATTCAGAAGGGCCACATCACAAACAATAGCATTCACTCCGAGGTATGAAAGTTTATTTTATGGTTATTATTTTATTTGTACTAAATTTGGACATAAAGTTGCATATTGCAGGGATTATAAAGAAAATGTTCTAGCAATAAATGCATATGTGAATCCATATAATATTGAATGTTACAAATGCCATAACTACAGACATATAGCTCGTGATTGTGAAGCATGATGGACACTTATATGAAAGAGAACAATGATATTAGATATAATAAGGTTTTGAAAATAAAATAAGAACATGTAAAGAAATAATAGATAAATGAAGGACACCCAGAGGTCATACTCTCAGGATTGGAAATAGTACAATATCAAGAAAAATCTACAGGAGAAAAGGAGGATGTCAGATACAGAAAGGTTTGGAGAAGAAATGAAAAACAAGAACATGTGAATGAATACTGGGTTCCAGATATTATACTCATAGGATTTTCAATAGTGCGAGATCATGATGAATCCAAAAGAAAAGAGAAATAGGTCAAAATTCATAAAGAGGATGATGAAGAATCTACAGATGAAGATGAAGATTACTTCACATCAAAGAGGGCATTTTCTGATCCATCAGACTTGGAGACTCCCAGTAAATATGAATATTGAACATGGGGAGTCTTAGTAGCAGCTCTACAGATCATAAAACTATCTTTTGAGCAGTATGCAGTATTTGCATTTTTTGGACAGGTAGTTTCATAGTGGCAGATATTCATTGTATAGAGGATTCTAGGCATGCATTAAGACAGGGACATATTCAGTACATATTATTTTGCAAAATTGAGAAGACAACTTGAGAAGCTAGAATATGTTGTAATTAGTAGATGGGTTAGCATTGTATGCAGTAAGTAGCAGAGTCATGGGAAGTTTATGACATATGGACACAGATGGATTCATGAGAGCTTTGATAGGTCTAAACAGATACATGATAGTGGATGAAAGCATAGTAATAGTTGGAATCAGTGGAATCAGGGAGACAAGAAGTAAAAGGCATAGAATAAGCTATATCGTTAGAAGAAGGTATGGTTATTGATGTGAACTTGAAAATTCATGAAAAATTGAAGTCAATTAACTTTGAATGTTTTTTATATATGGAAGCACCAATGGACAAAGAACACCAGAAGAGAGGAAATAAAGAATATATAGGAAATCCTACATTGATCCACACGACGTCTTACAGAAAAGTCAAGGAAGAGAAATTGTCATAGAAAGAGATCAGAAGCAGGAAGATAGGAGGAGTGCATGAAGTCATAGAAATATTGTTCAAAGAAGGTATATTGATAGGGGGAATTACCCTTTTACCCATGATGTCAAAGGGGGAGAAAGAGAAGGATCATAAGAGAAATATTAGAAGCATGAAGACATGGGGAGCATCCCCAATGGGAGATACCCTTTTTCATTGATGTCAAAGGGGAAGAGAAACATGAGGAGACAAACATCAGAGGAGCATTGTTCATAGATGGAGTATGAGTGTTGCCATCAATGCCAAAGGGGGAGATTGTTGGACAATTGGTTGCCATTGATGTTGTTGGAAATTTGGTTGTCGTTTATGTCAGCAAGTAGTGGTTGTCATTGATGTCAACAGATGTGATGGGTGTATTTGGAGAAGAACATGTGAATGAAGACCAGGTCCCAAATATCATACTCATAGGATTTTTAGTAGTGTAATATCATGATGAATCCATAGGAAAAAAGGAAGAGGTCAAAATTCATAAAGAGGATGATGAAGAATCTGCAGATGAAGAGGAAGATTACTCCACATAAGAGCGAGTATTTTTCTGAGCCATACGTCTTGGAGACTCCAAGTAAATATGAATATTGAATAGGGGGAGTCTTAGTATTATCTCTACATATAGAACTATCTTTTGAGCAGTATGAAGTATTTTCATTTTTTGGAGAGGTAGTTTCAGAGTGGCATAGATTCATTGTATAGAGGATTCTAGGCATGCATTAAGACATGGACATATTCAATACATATTATTTTTCAAAATTGAGAAGACAGATTGAGAAGTTGGAATATGTTGTAATTAGAGATGGGTTAGCATTTTATGTAGCAAGTAGTAGAGTCATGGGAATTTTATGACATATGAACAAAGATGGATTCATGAGATCTTTGAAAGGTCTAAATAGATACATGACAGTGGATTAAATCATAGTAACAATTGGAATCAATGGAATCAGTGTACAAGTGGAATCAGGGAGGAAAGACGTAAAAGGCATAGTAGAAGCTATATCGTTAGAAGAAGGTATGGTCATTGATTTGAACTTGACAATTCATGAAGACTTGAAGTCAAGTAACTTTGAATTATTTTTATATATGTCAATGAACTACAAGAGGAATCACCAATGGACAAAGAACACTAGAAGAGAGGAAAGAAAGAATATACAGGAAATCCAACATTGATCTACACGACGTCTCACAAAAAGTCAAGGAAGAGAAATGTCATAGAAAGAGATCATAAGCATGAGATAGGGGGAGCGCATGAAGTCATAGAAATATTATTCAAAGAAGGTATATCGATAGGGGGAGTTACCCTTTTACCCATGATTTCAAAGGGGGAGAAAGAGAAAGATCAGAAGAGAAAGATTAGAAGCATGAATATAGGGGGAGAATCCCTAAGGGGAGTTACCATTTTCCATTGATTTCAAATGGGGAGAGAAACATGAGGAGACACACATCTGAGTAGCATTGGTCATAGGTGGAGTATGAGTGTTTCCAACAATGAAAAAAGGGGAGATTTTTGGACAATTGGTTGTCATTGACGTTGTTGGATAGTTGGTTGTCATTGATTTCAAGACGTAGTGGTTTTCATTGATGTCAACAGATGTGATGGGTGTATTTGGAGAAGTCTCCAAAGTGGTCCCTTATGGTGTATCTCTAAGCATGGCCCTCATGAGAAGACACTTTCAATAAGTCTACAAGAAACCCATAGGTGTGGTCATGAAGCCAAAATTTATTTGATGAATAAGGACATGGAGGACAATGTAAATGCATGTAACACACTCATAGATGGATAGTCCCCTTCATGTCAGTTCCAACGGTAGGTGGAACACCATGTAGTTCCTCACGGTTGAGGAGTTATGAGGTCATGAAGTTGGAAGCCCCAAAGATGGGTTAAGAAGCCCCTAATTTGTTGAAAGATGGGTTAAGAAGACCCTAATTGGTTGCAAGTCATTTATGAAAGGGTAAAGTGAGTGTAACAATAAAGTTCAAGAATCCCTAAAGTTAAGGAAAGAAGTTACTTAGAAAAAATATGTATACACCTCAAGAGGTCACTTATAACTATATGCACACACACATTCTATTGAATATATTCTATGTGAGTAAGAGATTCTCATCTGAGGTAACCAAGGAGATATGAGGTAAATTTCAGAGGGAAGAATGTTGGAATACCTAGAGGGGGGGTGAATTAGTATGAACACTTTATATCAATTTTAACCAAAATATACAATCTTTAACTTTATTAATAGTGTTCAACAATTTATCATTAGCATCCAATATATCTGCAGTATAAATCAACAGTGAACAATAAACAATCACATAAACATAGTACACCGGAATTTACATGGAAACCCAAATAGGAGAAAACAATAGAATGATTTTCTTATATTTCAATATTGCATTCATAGGAAGCACAAAATTTGAAATTCTCCAGCTCCAACTGGAAGGAGTCTCCAACCCCCTATTTACACGCTCCATCCTGAAGGAAGCTGCAACTCGAAGGAGGCTCCAAAACCAAATTTTACAGGCTCCAACATGAAGGAATATCCAACTCCCTGATTCTCCGGCACTAACCAGAAGGAGGCTGCAACCTCCTTTCCTTTCTCTATCCTGCAACCCTCAAATATAAATGTAGACCAACCTGTCACTACCACAATCACTACCACTGTCAAAATGTCAACCTGTCACTGCCACTGATACTGAACCATCAACCTGTCACTGTCACTTTTTCATCATCAACTAGATCAACTCACAACTACATCCAACGCATGCCATGATCACCAAGAGAATATCTCAAACCATATTCCCAACATCACTACAACATGCCTCTAGTCATGTACAAAACATGTACCAAGATCACCAACAAGTGCCTGTGAAAATTTTCCATATCATCATTAAGATATGTGCCTCAACCATGTGCCAAACCATGCATAAAACCATGAACCATAACATCACCAAGATGTGTTTCATCATGTACTAACATCATCAAGCATGTACCATAACCCCATAAAGATATTCATCCAAACCATGTATCAAACACGTGCCAACATCCATAAGCTATGTACCTCAAACATGTGCCATATCACTCATGATATTCCTCAATGATATACCAAAAGATATCCCATAAACCATGCACCATAACATCACCGAAATATACCTCAACATGTACCATACCATCACCAATATATAACCTTCAAAACATGCATATAGACATACATTTAATCCTGTAGCAACCTTGTTGCATCATCATACCTTGTTGCAACCTGGAACAAACATCCCTTTTACTTTAGCTTATCCTTGCTACCTCATATTCACTAATAGATCAAGTGTTCATTAGATAGATACTCAATGAACTTGTGTGTAAGAATGAGAGACTCTTGATGTGTATTTATACTCATCCATGTAACTTCTTTTCAACCACTTTACCCTTAATTAATTTCTTGTTGTAACCACTTTACCCTTAATTAATTTCTTGTTACAACTATTTTACTCTTTTTCTTAATTTTAGGGTAATAATGGTTTGACCGTTTTTCCTAATTTTAGGGTCATAATTATTTTACCCTTTTTCCTAATTTTAGGGTAATAAATGTTTTACCATTTTTCTTAATTTTAGGGTCATAACTCTTTTACCCTTTTCCTAATTTTAGGGTAATAAATATTTTACCTTTTTTTCTTAATTTTAGGGTCAACATTTACTTTCTTTTTAAAACCACTTTTCCCTTAATTAATGGCTTTGTAACTGTTTAGGGCTTCTTAACCATTCTTCGAGACTTCTAATCTTCATGAGGCCATAACTCCTCAACCGTGAGGAACCACGTGGTGTACCACCTACCGTTGGAAATCACACAACGAGGAATTTCCATATATGAGTATGTTACCTACAATTACACTTTCCTTCATGTCCTTATTGCTTTATCAACTTTGGGTTCCATAACCACACCTTCAAGGCTTCATGTAGACTTCATAAAATGCACCCATAACATCTGTTGACATCAACCATTCTTGTTGACATCAATGACAACTAACTCACCATCAATCTCAATCACAACTATGGGGTATCTCGAATTCTCCAAGGGTTGACATCAAGGACAACCAACTATCCAACAATCTCCCCTTTTGACATTGATGGAAACACTCATACTCAAACACTCATGCTTCCCCTGTGATCATCACTCCTCATCAATGTTTCTCTCCCCCTTTGACATCAATGGAAAAGGTTATCTCTCCTTGGGGAAGCTCCCCCTATCTTCATGATATTTTTCTTTCTCTTCATATGTTTCTCTCCTCATGTTTCTTTCCAAGTTCCTCTCCTCTTTGATATCAATAAAAAAGAGTGACTCCCATAAAAGTATACCTTCTTTGAATAATCCATCTTTGACTTCATGATCTTCACTCTTACTCTTCTGATTTTTCTCTTTCTCTCCCTTTGACATCATGGGAAAAAGGATAACTCCCCTTGCCTGCACGCTTCTTTTCTTTATTTCCTAATATATTTCTCTGATGATTTATCTCCCCTTGACTTCTCTGCAAGATGTAGAACAATATGGGACTTCCTACATACTCTTTTGGTCCTCTCTTCCGATGCTTCTTGTCCATTAGTGCTTCCTCTTATAATTCTCCAACATATATAAAAAATGTTCAAATCTTCATGGCCTATCATGTTCACTATTTATACAACAATGACCATATTGTTCAACAATGTCCCTCTGATGATATACCTTCTGCTGAAGGTTTCTCTTTTCCCTGTTCTTCTAATCCTTTCATTACTTGTCTTCTTGTGACTAACTGATTCAACTTGTACACTTATTCCAATTGTAAATATGATATGTTATATATCTATATAGACCTACCAATGATATCATAAATCCATCTTTGTCCATATGTTATAAGTTGTCCATAACTCTCCTACTCAACTGTCCACAATGCTGACCCATCTGTCACTGTACTATTTTTAAGACTTCTTTCTTGTAAATGATCATCACATGTTCATGTTTCTGAGATTGAATCACTTATGTACACTGATATGCAATACATCCTTGAACCTGTAATGAATATATACCTACCTGGAAAGTGTGTCAATTATATTCATCTGATATCTGCATGAGAACACTCCTCAATCGATCAATCTATCATTATGTACTTCTTCTATTTGACTGATTTGAATCTGTCTTTGCAAACACTTCAAACTTCTTGAAGGATGGTTCTCTGATCTATAGTAGTTACTACATAGATTCCCCCTCTTCAATATTCTTATTGTTGGGGGTCTCTAAGCCAGATGGTTGAGAAAAATACCCTCTCTGATGCAGATTAATCTTTCTCTTTGTCTGTAGAATCATCATCTCTTTGAACTCTGACTTCTTCCTTTTTTCCTATGGATTCATTACGATTTTTCACTATAATTCCTAAGAGTGAAATCTCTTGGGCCTGTTCTTTATTCACCATATCTTCTTTTCTTTCTCACACTACTGCAAATCTTGCAATCTCTAAGACTTGTTCTTTACTCACCTGCTCTTCTTGTCTTTTTTTTTCTTCTCCAAACCTGTGTATCTGACATTGATGTTTTCTTTCCTGGCGGGCTCTATCATGCTTCTACAACTCTGAGCTATGTGACTAATTGTGGAATTTGTAACATTCAATGTTGTGAGGATCCATATAGGTATTTTTTTCCTGAAAATTCTTCCATATGATTTGCAATCTACAGCCTTATATCAAAAGTTAGTACAAATAAAACAATGACCATAAAAAATGATTTCATACTTGGGAGTGAATTATCTTCTTTATAGTGCAATCCTTCTGAATTCATGACTTGAATGATCACGATCTTATCTTCTATTGATTCCTTTGTCGTGACTGAAGCTTCCTTGTTGCTTAAATGTGGAAGGTATTATTGAAGATGTATCTATATTATACTCATTCATTTTTTATTCTTGATGACCATGATTCCTTCCTTTGAGTACTTTTTCATAACTCTTACCCTTTTCTTCATTCTTCTTTTCTGGAAGCCTACAGTCTTCTTTTATGGAAGCCTGGAGTGCCTCTCTTCAACTTTATTTATTGATCATGTGGATGTTTCTCTCTCTTTAACATTCTTACCGAGCTTGACGATTTTAAGTCTCAATGTGACAACTTCTTATTCAAGCTTCTCAACCTCTTCTTCTTTCTTCATCATCTGAATCTTCATGATTTCTTTCATTCTCTTTGCTTCTTCAATTTGGATCTTAAAAGTAATGATTTATTCTTCAAGTCTTCTTTCTTTTTGACCAAATTCTACTTCAAGATGATTTAAGTCCTCAGATTTCCTTAAGGTCACTTGTCAAAATACCTTATCTTTTATTTTCTTCCTTTCTTTGTGATATTATTTCTGCTTCTAAACACCGTTTATGATCCTTGAGAATTTCTTTAATCACTTTGGCTTCTTCTAGCTGAGATTTTAGATTCACGATGGCCTGCTCATATTTTCAAAACTTTCTTGAGAATCCTTTTTTTTCTTGACTAATTGTTCCTCAAAAGACTTATTTTTCTTCCTTTATTTTGTCAATTTGTCTAAAGAACTGATTAATTATGCTTCAAGATATACTATGCCTTTTTCACAATATTCTTCTTCTGAATTTGTCTTACATAACGAACATATTATTATTGATTTGTTCCTACATCTTCTTTAGCATTCTCTGGCTCTGTGATGGGAGATTCCTCAAAATAAAGAATATGTAGCTTATCCAAAATTTCTTTGGATGATGGAAATTTTCCCACTTTCTCTCTTATCGGATCAGGTAATCCTTCCCAAATGAACTCCATTGCTATTTTCTTTTTTCTTTTCAATTCCTTTTTGGATGCAGTCTTTGGTTTCTTTGAAGCATTGTATTCTATAACAACTGAATTTCAAACATCATGCCATTGTGCTCCTAGAAATTCCTTCATCGTGATATTCCACATCTCATAGCTTTGACCATTATGACCATCAAATTGTGGTACTTCAATCTCAACGTACTCCATGATCTACCTTCTAGTGGTTAAACTGTTTAGTTGAAGGAACCAACTCTGGTATCAATTGTTGGAATACTGAGGCGAGGGAGGGGGGTGAATTAGTATAAGAACTTTATACCACTTTTAACCACAATATATAATATTTAACTTTATTAGCAATGTTCAACAATTTATCATTAATATCCAATATATCAACAATATAAATCAACAATGCACAGTAAACAATCACACAAACACAGTACACCAAAATTTACATGGACACCCAAATGGGAGAAAACCACGAAATGATTTTATTATATGTCAATATTACATTCATAGGAAGCACCAACTTCCAAATTCTCCAGCTCCCACTGGAAGGAGGATCCAACCCCCTATTTACAGGATCCAAATTGAAAGAAGATACAACTCCTTGATTTACCAGCTACAACTGGAAGGAGGATCCAACCCCCTAGTTTACAGTCTCCAACTTGAAGGAATCTCCAACTCCCTGATTATCTGGCACAAACTGAAAGGAGGATACAACCTCCTTTACTTGCCCCATATCTCCACCCTAAAATATAAATGTAGACCAACCTGTCACTACCACAATCACTGCCACTATCAAACTTTCAACATGTCACTGCCATTGATACTGAACCATCAACCTGTCACTTCCACTATTTCATCATCAACCAATTCAACTCACAATTTCATGCAATGCATGCCACGATCACCAAGAGAATATCTCAAACCATATGCCCAACATCACCACAACATGCCTCTATTAATGTACCAAACATGTACCAAGATCACAAACAAGTGCCTCCAACCATTCACCATACCATCATTAAGATATGTGCCTTAACCATGTGTCGAACCATGCATCAAACCATGAACCATAACATCACCAAAATGTTCTTCATCATGTACTAACATCACCAAACATGTAGCATAACTTCATCAAGATATGCATCCAACCATGCACCCAACATGTGCTAATATCCATAAGCTATGTACCTCAATCATGTGCCATATCACTCATGATATGCCCCAATCATTTACTGAAACATATCCCATAAACCATGAACCATAACATCACCAAAGTATACCTCAACATGTACCATATCATCACCAAGATATAACCTTCAAAACATTCATATAGACATACCTTTAATCCTATAGAAACCTTGTTGCAACCTAGAACAAGCATCCCCTTTAGTTTACCTCATCCTCTCTACCTCATATTCACCAATAGATCAAGTGTTCACTAGATAGATACTCAATGAACTTGTGTGTTATTGGATACACCGACCACATTGAGAGAGGGGGGGGGGGGGGGGGGGAGGGGGAAATCAGTGTAGGGATTTTTTTACACTTATTTAAAAACTTTAGTTAGCAACCACTTCAAACTTATTATTCATTCATACTTAGCTACTTGCATGTATCAACAACATTCATCAATAATAGAGAACTATAAACCATCACCATAATAAACACAAAGAATATTAGATATATGTGTAATTTTTTTGCATTATTTGTTACATGAGACTACAATCTCTGGGGTTGATCAACACCAACTAAAAAGAGAACCAAATCCAAGAGAGTACCAACTCTTAATACACGACCCAACTTGCATATCTCAACACAAATATAGATGTGAGGAATCCAACCCTCAAGTACAAGACCCATCTTGTAGATAGAATTTTTTTTTTCAAATGTTTCAACATATACACAACCTGTCTATATTGCAAAACGTGTATGTACACGACCTATCTATACTACAACACACGTATGTATGTGATATTCCCTTTTTCATCCTACATACACCTTGAAAAAACTAGGGTTACTAGTTTTTGCAACTATGAAACTTTGTTTCCTCTGTCACATCCACATGTATACATCATCAATTTGTCACTTTATCCAACCTGTGCTATCTGTACCATGTCATTAATGAAACATTTCCAACAACCTATGCATGTCCCCCATGCATACATCATCATACAACATAGATATCCTATAACCATATCATAACTGTACCATACATAAGAGTGATGCTCACTCAACCAATCAACCACCATATCTAGATATCACAACAACCATACCAAGAATGCCTCAAGAACTCACCATACCATAAGAAAGAGTCATCATTAAAATAACATGTAACCATACCAGAAATTCTATAGATGATCTGAACCTGTAGAATCCTGACCTGAGAACTTGCTTTAGACATCAGGGACCTGGCACCAACATCAACTCATGTTTTCAATACCTTTCCATATATATGCGACTTGTCCTCTTTCAGCCCGTGGATGCACCCGACCTGACCTTATATGGACCACATATGTACGCGACCTAGACTTCTACAACCTACATACAACTTCATAAAATTAGGGTTTTCTAAAACTCTACAAATCTAAAAATTTCGTTATCACTCCTCCTTTTCTACCTCAGACTTCCATAACTTTGGATGTATCAATGAGTACATACAATAAAATTTTCACCAAATAATAGATATTCAATATGCTCAAAACTTCATGACATAAGAGACCCTTGCTCTCTTATTTATACTCTCCAAGTGGCTTCCTCTAGGGGTTATCTTCTAACCAACTTCCTTCTTTTAGGGCTAACCCATTTCTAACTAATTTGTCTACTTACAACCAATTTATTCACAAATAGTATTCTCACCACTTCTAGTTGAAACTAATTTATTTTAATTATTTTCTTATTGCAACAACTTAACCCATGATTAAATCCTAGTTGTAGCCACTTTGACTAGTCAACTTCTTCTAGGAGCTTCTAGAATAATTTGACTTCTTTGACTTTCTAGGGGATTCTAGATAACTCATGAGGGTTCTCCAACTTCACAAAGCCATAACTCCCTAACCGTGAGGAGTTATGTGACATACCACCTATCACTGGAAATGACATGACATGTACTATACATATATAATAGTCTTACCTACATATTCAATTATCTTCATTACATTATTTCTCGACCAAACTTGGGTTTCTATAACCATTTGGACTTGCAAAGAGTCTTCCCATGAGGGATTTCACCATAAGGGGACCACTTTGGAGTTCATCCATTTAATACTTCCTATCAACCATGATATGAAATTAATGATACAACTTTCTTTGTTATCAACGCTGACATCAATGAAAACACATCACTATGACACCACTTGACATCAATGCCAACATAGTACATGTGTAAGAATGAGAGAATTTTGATGTGTATTTATACTCTTCCATGTAATTGTTTTTCATTCACTTTACCCTTAATTAATTTCTTGTTGTAACCACTTTACCCTTAATTAATTTCTTGTTACAAATATTTTACCCTTTTTCCTAATTTTAGGGTAATAATTTTTTTATCCTTTTTCCTAATTTTAGGGTCATAAATGTTTTACCCTTTTTCTTAATTTTAGGGGATTAAATGTTTTACCCTTTTTCTTAATTTTAGGGTCATAACTCTTTTACTCTTTTTTCCTAATTTTAGGGTAATAACTGTTTTATCCTTTTTCTTAATTTTAGGGTCAACCTGTACTTTCTTGTTACAACGAATTTTCCCTTAATTAATGGCTTTGTAGATATTTAGGGCTTCTTAACCATTCTTTGGGGCTTCCAATCTTCATGAGGCCATAACTCCTCAACTATGAGAAACCACGTGGCGTACCACCTATAGTTGGAAATGACACAACGATGAATATCCATCTATGAGTATGTTACCTGGAATTACACTATCATTCATTTTCTTATTCCTTGATCAACTTTGGGTTCCATAACCACACATTCGAGGCTTCATGTAGACTTCATCAAATGCACCCATCACATCTATTGACATCAACCATTCTTGTTGACTCTAGGGTATCTCAAACACTCTAAGGGTTGACATCAATTACAACCAACTTTCCAACAAATATGAAGTGAATAAGGGTGAAATTACAAGGGAGGATGGAGTCTTTTGATGATGTGTTCTAAGGTACGTTATTTAAGGTTCATCTTACCATTTTTTCTATAGATTTTTTTCTAAAATGATTCAGATAGTGAAAATTGGAGGAGATTGTGAAGACATGCCAAGGTACCTATGGTAAAAGATACAGATTTTGGGTCATTGTAATTTTGGAGATACACTATGTGGAAGATAGGGTTTTTGACTAGTCCTGAGACTAGTCTTAAATAGGTGTTCTGGGTAAAATAGTCATAAATTATTCATAGAGGATCCAAATTTTATGAGACCAATTTTAGTGGAAACATAAAAGTATGTATTATATTTTGTTTGATTTTCAGAATAAGATATCAAATATTGAGTGTGTGAAATGATTTACAAGTTCACTATCTAGAATAGGCTAAAATTCAGGAAGGTTTTCCATTTTTTTTCTATAACGTCTCTTCTCAGATGTTTCAGACCCTGAAATTTTGAGGCGATGACAGAAATATCTCATAGTATATGTGGTTAAAATTTCATGCCTTTATTTTTTACATGTACGAAGTTATACTTTTTGAAAGTTAGGGTTTGTGACTAATCCAAAAATAGTCCCGCGAGATTGAGGTAAAGTTTGATGAAAATGTTATTCTCTTGTTGTTGAGGCTGCAGAAGAGATAAAGGTCTATAATCTCATGTATAAAGTATTATACATGATCAGAGGCATGCTTTACATATGTTATTGAGGGTTATGTTTATAGTACATGCTTGAGGCATGTCTTGATGATGATGGTACATGATATGGTACACCTTTTTGATGATACGATACACTATTAGAAGTATATCTTGTCTATCTTGATATTTGGTTTGGTATATGTCATGGTGATGTTATCACATGCTTGAGGCACATATTATGGTACTTGGTTGATGCACATCATTGATGATATCTTGTGGTACATGGTGTATGGCATGATTGAGACATATCATGAGTGATATGGTATATGCTTGAGGCACATCTCATGGTACATGTTTTATGGATGTTGGCACATGCTTGAGGTACATGGTTTGAGGTTTGTGTACATTGTTAATGCATGATATGGAACATGTGTTGATGCATGGTATGGTACAGGTTTTGGTACATGGTTGATGCATAGCATGGTACAAGTTTCGGTGCATGGTTAATGCATGGTTTGGTACAGGTTTCGGTGCATGGTATGGTACAAGTTATAGTACATGGTACGATATAGGTTCTAGTACATGGTTGATGTACATGGTATGGTGATGGTTTTGGTATCCATGTGAGTGGATCTGATTGATGATGATATATCATTGACAAATATAGTGACATGGACAATGACGGGTTGGATGATTGGTTGATCATTAGTGACAAGTTGATGTGATAGTGGAAGTCACAGGTTGATGTGATAATGACCTTAACATGTTGGTTGATGTAACAATGAAAATGACAAGTTGATTGATGTATTGGTGAAATTGGAAATGACAATATCAGTGGTAGTGACAATGAGTCTACACTTATATTTCAAGGAGATGGGATGGGGCAAGGAAAAGGGGTTGTATCCTCCTTCCGGTTGGTGCCAAATAATTCAGGGAGTTGGTGCTTCCTTCAGGTTGGTGCCTATAAATCATGGGGTTGTATCCTCCTTCTAGTTGGTGCTGGATAACTCAGGGAGTTGGTTCTTCCTTCAGGTTAGTGCCTGTAAATCAGGTGGTTGATACCTCCTTCCAGTTGGTGTTGGAGAATTTGGAAGTTGGTGCTTCCTATGAATGTAATATTTGATAGATAAGAAAGCATTCTATGGTTTTCGCCCATTTGGGTTTCCACATAAATTCTGGTGTACTGTGTATCTGATGTGATATTGTTGAATGATATTACTTTTGGTTATATGCTCATGATATATTGAATGCAATCTTAAATGATATACTACTGATAAGGTTGAATATTATATATTTTGATTGAAAGTGGTAAAAAGTGTTCATACTGATTCACCCCCCTCTCAGTATTCCAACATAATTTAGTATTGAGGAAGTCAAAACCCTAACCCTTTATGGAAAAATCGAGTTATGTAAAATATCGGGCTTCTAAGAGGAGAATGGATTCCATTATTTTGTATTGTACTTGTTCCATAGTTGAGCAGACCATCCAAGGAGTGGTATTTTGAGAGCATGACAGAGGAGGTAGAATATTATGTAGCAGTTGCAAGCCATAGTGTCAAAGGAAACTCCATAGTGAGTGCACCTTTCTTTGCACTTACTTTCCATAATTGAAGAAAAGAGAGAGTAGCATAGGCCTCACCTTCTAGCTGGGTTTTCTCTTATATTTGGTTTCCCATGATACATCTTTTGTTCAATTATGATGATGGTGTATACATTTTTTCCTATTCTTTCATTTTTGTATTAAGTTATTTTCATAAATTCAAGCAAAGCTAGTAATTAATTAATCTTGGATCTAAGAAAAATTAGTTTTCATAGTCTAAGATTTTAGAATATTATAATATCTATTGTGATGATATGTTCTGGAGGAACATTCATGGAATTGTATAGATCACCAAGCCATAAGGAAGGAAGAGTAATGGGAAGTCAAATAAGGACACTAGAAAGTGGTATAACTTCCATAAAATCCCTTGCAACAACACTAATGAATTCCCATTAGGGGGAATTTGAGGTCTAAAATGGTCCTCCTAAGGAAAACAATATAAAAGGAAATGAAAGGAAACTGCTTTTTTTAATCATATTTTCAACTTATCTCCTTGTAGGTTTACTCAAACTTCAAGTGTAGGAATTGGTTGGAGGAAAAATTAAATCCAACATCCAATGAGTACCCACTCTACAAACTTTTGATAGACCAATAGTGAGATAAACTGGAAATACATGTGTTATCACTGAAATTTCATCCGCACATGGTTACAAGAACTCGGCATCGTCAAACAGTGATGAAGTCATTCATGAATCTGAATTAATACCACAGCATTCAAAAAGGAAAAAAAACTATACAAAGTAGTGAAAAATTGAAGAGCGCTTTGCAGACATTGGGCACGCGCATGCATGCGTGGAACAGGAATGTAGAAATCGCGCACAGGTGCATGATGCGCGACTGTTAGCGCAAAAAGTCGTGCACCTGCTAAACGGCGCATTTATGGAAGTGGATGGCCTCCCAACCACTTATGGTTCAGATCCCAAGCCGATTTGACCCTCAAATCTGGGCTGGATCCGACTGGTGGGCTGGTCAAAGACCTAATAATTCCCTAAATGGCCTCGTTTCACACTACAAAGCAGTTAAACAATAACCCAAAGCAATGCTATAAAAATCCATGAATGCACCTCATTTTCTCAAGGAATTCAAAGTAATGTTATGTTGCCTATATTTTTTTGAGGACTCCATCCTTGACACAAGCATATTGACACCATTACATTGAACAATCCACCTCACCATTGAGTGGATTTGTAAAGAGTTCTTTCATCACCATTTTCATTTTCTTTGTTGTAAGAAGAGATAGCTAGTGAGGGTCCAAGAGCCTTCCCTTGGAGGAAGAAGGGACTCATAGTCCCCTTTCTTCTTGGTGCTTTGTTTTCATCAATAGATCAACCTCAAACATTGGTGACATGGGTCTTTTGGTTCTTTTTGTTTCTATGTCCTTATGCTCATGAATTTTGTTTTTATTGCATCTATTAATTTAATTCTTAATTATAGTTTTTGTTTTCTTTCTCTAACTCTTTTCTCTATAGTTGTCCTGCTCAGCAGACCCAACTAAGCTTGCAAGCACATCTGATTTTCTCACCAAGGTGATGAAAGAGGCACAACAGATTGGCGACTCCACTGGGGAAAGGTATCAATTTCCTACCTAATTTGGGTTTTTCTTGCTCTTCTTTTAGTTTGTTTAACTTGCAAGTTCACTAATCGGCCTAAGCCGACCTGCCAACCAGCCAATTCCAAGTTGAATTGAGAGAAATCCATTCGGATTTTTCATTCTCGGTTGTGCGCCACATATGCACGGGTTTTTTAGCCCACGGACATGCATCGTGCACCCATGCGCTTGACTCATGTTTTTGTTCTATGCACGTGTTCTTTTTAACTTGTCTCTGCTCAAGCGCATGCACTCTATGTGCCTCTGTCTTCACTAGGACCCGCGCATCTGTGCAAAATTTCACATTGTAAAGTTGTTGAGATGTGGGGAAAGGCCATTTTCCTTCTTAAAATAGATGTCAAGCATGTTTTAAATCTGCACTACACTTAATCCCCTCATCATATAAAGGGGTTAGTCAAACACACATAGGCACTTAGGAGGATAAAATCAATTTCCCTTCTTTTCTTTTTGCCACATGGATGGCTTGTTTTGACTTACAATATAAGTTGGAAATCATTTTTAATCACATTTAA